>CAUYQV010166226.1:0-15324 GCA_963574575.1 Galagoides demidoff
CTGGGTAGAGTGCTATGGCATCACAGCTCATAGCAACCTCCAACTCCTGGGCTCAAGCGAGTCTCCTGCCTCTGCCTCCCAAGTAGCTGGGACTACAGGCGCCCGCCACAACGCCCGGCCATTTTTTGGTTGCAGCCATCATTGTTGTTTGGCGCCTGGGCTGGGGATTCGAACCCGCCACCTTAGGTGTATGTGGCTGGCACCTTAGCCGCTTGAGCCAGGCGCCGAGCCGCAGTCTCTTTTCTTAACAATGAAGCATGTTCTTCAAAAGTTCTCATGGAAATGCATTTTATTCTAGTATTCAACAAACACTGGCATTGAAGTGTGTAAGCAAGGTGGAAACAAATTTCATGTACAGTGACTCAAATACATAAGAAGCAAAACAACTAATGCTTAAAAAAAAAAAAAAGAGGACAATGTGGTATTCAAGAAATGATGATGAGCAGAGAGAAGCTAGAAAAAAAATTATTTGCATTCTTACAACTCTTCAAAATAAAGAGTTATATTAGTTCTAAATAATTATTTGTACATGATTAAAAAATAAATTACAACAATGAGCAAGAAAGAATTATTTTTCAGGGGCACCTGGCCATTTGCTGATTCATTCCCTATCCCCCCACCCCCACCCCCCATCCAATTAATCTATAATTTGTGAAATTTAATTCTAGGTCCCAGTAGAATTCATTTTGAAACAGGACAGAATGATTTAAAAATCTATCTAGAAATGTAAACATTTACAACTTTCAAGAAATATTTTAGAAAGGTGGTATTAGTATTTTCTTTTCCTTGCTAGGTTCTTCCACTTTAACCCAATTAAGGCCAAAGAGATACAGGAAATGACTGCAGCCATCTCATCACCAGCTAGAGGATGAAACTATCAAGTAAGCTAAAGGAGAGGTCCTGAGAAATAGAGCCAGAGCTGCTAAAATAAGTGCTAAAATCTACCCTTTGAACCTTCAGTTCCTTAAGCTAAGAAAACAGTTCTTGTTTTCTTTCAACTGCAAGTTCCCACTCTAGGCCAAATTGCCCTATAAATAGCAAAATGTGTAAAAAATGCTGAGGTAATTTAAAATAATATGATACTGGTAGAGAAGCAAACCAACAGACTACAGATTGAGATTCAGGAACACATACACCTGCGTACTTGTAGCTTTAGAAGCCATTTCCTCTAATGTGCAAGCTATGAGTTCTAGTTTAGATCTTTTAAAAGTAGACAGAGTACTACTTTAAAGTACTGGTGATATACAATTTGAATACAAAAGAGTGTTACCCCCCAACAAACCTAATGTAGGGGAGACACAGACCTAATTCAAAAGGAAGCAATTTTTTTTTTTTTTTTGCAGTTTTTAGCCAGGGCTGGGGTTTGAACCAGTCACCTCCAGTATATGGTACCAGTGCCTACTCCTTTGAGCCACAGGTGCCACCCCAAAAGGAAGCAATTTTTAATAGTGATTTCCTTTGATAATTCTTTCCAAGCAATCAATTTATTTTTTATAAAACAACTCTGATTTAGTACTATTTTTGTTTATACAATATATAAAATTATAATAAAAAGTACACTTGGGGGCCAGGTGTGGTGGCTCATGCCTGCAATCTTAGCACTCCAGGAGGATGAGACAATGGATTGCTTGAGCTCAAGAATCTGAGTCCAGATAAAGTGAGACTGAGACCCCAGCTCTATTAAAAATGGGAAAAAAGGGGCAAAAGGATGGCTTCAGCCCAAAAATTTAAGGTTGCTGTGAGTCAGACACCACAGCACTCTACCCAGGGCAACAGAGACTATGTCTCAAAAAAAAAGAAGTTTACTTGGAGGAAACCTTACATCTGAATCTTTCAAGCAGATTAAATTCAATCTGTGGGAATGGAAATGTGCCCAGAATATCAGGTTGCATGCTTCATAACAAATGGGGGGAGTTATTTAATCAGGCAAGTCAGTTAAGTAACTTCTGTATATATATAAACATGCAAATATATGAGAATTTTGTATATATTAGGTAGCATTTCAAGTCATTGGGGGAGAATGAATTATTCAATAATTCTCTAGCTTTCATTTTTTGCCTGCTATATCCCAGAAGTTAGGGGGTGATTGCTGGTGTGCTAGACACACCAATTGGCACAAATAAATAAAATAATAACAATAACCTGTGCTTTCCAAATAATGGACCAAAAAAGAAACAGTCTTAACAAGACAGAAAACTTTTAGACAATTAACTGCCTACTCCAATCAAACACTACAGAAAAAACTGTGACCCTACCTATAGCAGCAAAGACCAGGTGAGAAACACAAACTTCAAGGGCTCCAGAGGGTATAATAAAGCACTCCAATCTCTCTACTGGGTAAGTAAAAGGGAATTAAGGAGCCAAAACTTCTACCTGCCAGACAAATAGAAAATCAGCAAGGATATCAAATAGCTCACCAACATATTCAACCCACAGGTTTTAATCAACATATAAAATCTCTACCCCCCAATGGCAGAATACACATACTTTTCAAGTGTCCAGGGAACAAACAAGATCTCTTGGGCCAAGACCAGGTGTGATGGCTCACGTCTGTAATCCTAGGGCTCTGGGAGGCCAAGGGGGGTAGATCGCCTGAGCTCCCAAGTTCAAGACCAAACTAAGCTAGGGTGAGACCTTATCTCTAAAAATAGCCAGGCCTTGTGGCCGGTGCCTGTAGTCTGCTCAGGAGGCCAAGGCAAGACAATCACTTGAGCTCAAGAGTTTGAGGTTGTTGTGATCTATGACATTGGGGCCTTCTATCAACGGTGACAAAGTGAGATTCTGTCTCAAGGAATAAAAAACAAACAAACAAACAAAAGATCTCTTCGGCCATAAAAAAAACCTCAACAATTTTAAAAGAAGTGAAATCACACAGCATATTTTCCAACTACAAAAGAATCAACTAGAAACCAATAATAGAAAATAGGAAAATCTCCAATCATGTGGAAGCTACACAACATAATTCTAAATATCCACAGGTCAAAGGGGAAGTCACCAAGAAAATCAGACTTCACACTGAAATGAACAAAAAAATGAAAGTACAACTGATGAAATTTTGTGGGGACATAGTTAAGGCAATTCTGAAAGGAAAATTTATGCTACTAATGCATATAATTAGAGGAAAAGCCTCAGATCAGTACTCTAAGCTCCTACCAACTCAAGAATGTAGGGGAAAAAATCCTTAAAGCAAGCAGAAAAAAGGAAATGATAAAGAGCAGAAATTAATGATATTGAAAATAAACAGTCAATAAAATAAATACCTGATTTTTTAAAATGACTGACAGAATCAACAAACTTAAGAAAGTCAAAATTAATAATATTAAAAAACAATTAGAAGATACTGCTATAGAATGCAAAGGTAATAAGGATAAAAAGGATAACATGGGAATACTACAAACAACTCTGTACACACAAATTTGACAATTTAGAGAAAACTAACCAATTCTTTGAAAACAAAAATTACCACAATACACAATACAAAACAGATAATTAGAATCACCCTATAAACTAATCAGAAAAAATACGTAAGAAACACTTCCCAATTAATCTTTGAGGTTAGTATTATCCTGATGTCAAAAGGAGACAAAGATAATACAAAAATGGAAATTATCCATAACCCTCATGAATGTAAAAACTCTTACCAAAATACTAGCAGACAGAATTCAGTAGTATGAAAAAAATAATTAAAACTGCTTAAGTGGGGTTTTTCAAGGGTGCAAGGATGGTTCAATATTCAAAAATTAATCAGTATAATCCACCAAATTAACAAGATCATGTACAAAATCATTACCATATTTATCAACACAGAAAAATCATCTGACAATATTCAACACCCACTCATAATAAAAAGCTTCCTCAACTTGATAAATAGCATGCCAAGAAAAACGTACAGTTAACATCAAACTTAATGGTGACAAACCCCCTAAGATCAGGAACAAGGCAAGGACAACCACTCCCACCACTCTTACTCAACATAGTGCTCGAAGTTCTATTCAGTTCAGTTAGGCAAGAAAAGAAAATAAAGGGCATACAGATCAGAAAGAAAGACTAAAACTATTCTTATTTGCAGATGAATGACTACATAAATGATCCCAAAGAATCTACCAAAAATAAAATCCTAATACTGTTAAAAAGGTCATTAGACTGGAGTGGCTCTAATGCCTTGTATTTCACTTAAGTAAACATAACTCAAGAATTTAAAAGAAAATTTAAATGTAAGCTCCTTTTAATTACCAGTGGTCAAAAGGGCATTATTAGTTACGTAGGCTTTAGCTTCCAACCGAGATAGTCCAAACAAGGCTGCTCAAACTTTAACCAATCAAATAATTTAACAAGTGAATTCAGCCAAGTCATAGGATAGAACATTAAGCTGCAAAAACCAACTGTATTTCTATATTCTGGCAGTTGAGTACACAGATACCAAAATTAAAAATACAATACTATTTATTATCACCCAAAAGCAAAAGAAAAGAAAAAAAAAAGGTGCAAATCTAACAAAACATTAAGAGGACTTATGTATGTTGAAAAATGCAAAATGCTAATGGAGAAATCAAAGAAAAATATTCATGGACTGGAAGACTCAGTGTAGTAAAGATATCAATTGATAAACAGGTTTAATGCAATTTTTTAAAAATCATAACAGAAGTTTTTTGTATATATACATAATATTATTCTGTAGGCTTACATTTTAATTTTTTAAAATTCTGAGTTATGTGGAAAGGCAAGATAACTAGGATAGGTAAAAATAATTTTTTTAAGGAAGAATAAAATGTGAGGAATCAGGTTTCCAAATGTCAAATGTTATTATAGCTGTAATAGTCAAAATTCTGTGGTATTGGGAAAGGGAAGAACACATAGATCAGTGAAACAGAACAGAGAACCTAGCAATAGGTTCACACAAATATGTCCAGCTGAATTTCAACAAAGGTACAAAAGCAATTCAATGAAAACTGGCTTTTCAATAAATGTTAAAGCAACTAACTGGACAACAGACTGGAAAAAAGTATCCTGATCTAATCTCATTCCTATCCAAACACTTAATGGATAACACTGAAATGAACAGGTGTGGTGGCTTATGCCTGTAGTCCTTGATCCCATGAGTTGGAGGTTACTGCCATCTATGACCACACCACTATACTCTAGCCCGGGTGACGGACTGAGACCCAATCCCTAAAAAGATAAATTTTAAATTAATAGATAAATATATGTAAAAGTAAAATTATAAATTAAAAAAAAATAAAATTTTCAGGATTTAGGGCTAGACAGAAATTTGATACTGAAAATAAATTCCACAAAAGGAAAAACTCAACAGTAGAAAAACAAATCCAATTAGACAAGAAACAAAAGACATGGGGACATTTACTGAAGAAGTACAAATGGCAAATGGGCATGTGAAAAGATATTCATCATTAGCTATTAAAAATGAAAGTTAATGCACTGACATGCCATAAACATACCTATCAGAATGGCTAAAACAACAGTGGCAATACCAAATGCTGACAAGAATAAGCTGAAACTGATCACTCACACATTGCTGCTGAGATGATACAGATACCCTGCAAATTCATTTGGTAGTTTCTTGTAAAACTAACTATGCAACTACCATACAATTTAGCAATTGCACATTTGCGTATTTATCTCAGAGAAATGAAGACTTACAGTCACACAAAAACTTTTACATGAATGTTTATAGTAACTCTATTTGTAAGAGCAAAAAACTGGAAACTGCCCAATGTCCTTCATCAAGCAAATGATTAAACTGTAGTATATTCATACCAAAAGGGAACTACAGATTGATACAAAAAACAACCTGGATAAATCTTGGGGAATTACCAGTATAATCAGTGAAAAAAAACTAATCCTAAAGGATTAGCTATCCCATGATTCCTTTTATAGAACATACTTGAAATGAAAAAGTTATATAAATGATAAAACAGATTAGTGGTTGTTACAGATTAAAGGGGCAGTAGGAAGTGGGTGTGGCTATAAAAGGACAATATGAGGGGTTCTTGCAGTAGTGAAAATGTTCTGTATCTTGACAAAATCAGTATCAACATTCTAGCTGGGATAGTGTACAGATGTTACAAGTGGAGAAAAATGGGTAAAGGATACAACGGATCTCTCAGTAAGTTCTAAGATTTCTTACAACTGCCTGTAGATCTACAATGTTCTTGAAAAGTTTAATTAAAATAATAGATTGATTAAAGACAAAGATAAAAAATAAAAAATATAGAAGTAATATTTCATATTCGTTTTTACTTTTAGCTATAGTACAGTGGCGTCATCATAGCTCACTGCAACCTCAAACTCCCAGGCTCCAGCAATCCTCCTACCTCAGTCTCCCAAGCAGCTGGGACTACAGGTGCCTGACACAATGACTAGTCAATTTTTCTTAGTAGAGAGATAAGATCTCACTCTTACACAGTCTGGTCTCAAACTCTTGCCCTCAAGGAATCCTCTTGCCTCAGCCTCCCAAAGTGCTAGGCTTATAGGTATGAGCCACTGTACCTGGCCTATTTTCATATTCTTCATTTCATTGTTAGCAACTATAAAATGAAAAAAATTTTAACTCCAGTATAGCAAAGAACATTAGTAATTATTGCCACAACCTAGTGACTCAAAACAACACAAATTTATTATCAACTTTCAGAAGCTACCCTCTTTCTTTGGCTTGTGGCTGCCGTATTCTGATCTTTAGTTTGGTCATCATGGCTCTTTTTCTCACTTTGAGCCTTCTATCTTCCTCTTAAAAGGCCATGACAATGTTTCTGGATAACTCCCCCCTAACCTCAAAAGTCCCAATTAATTTAATCATGCCCACACAGTCCCTCAGCCATGTTAGGTAACATTCCCAAGTTTTAGGGATTGGGACATGTACATTTTGGGGGAGCCATTATTGTACCTACTACTGACATCACAAAATAAAGTTAAAGGAGCTCATGGCTGTAATCCTAGCACTTTGGGAGACTGAGATGGGAAGATCACCTGAGGTCAGGAATTCAAAACTAGCCTGAGCAAGAGTAAGACCCCATCTCTACAAAAAATCGAAAAATTAGTTGGTTGTGGTAGCACACACCTGCAATCCCAGCTACTGAGGAGCCTGAGGCAGAAGGGCTATTTGAGTCCAGGAGTTCAAGGCTGCAGTGAGGTATAAATAATGCCACTGCACTCTAGCCAGAGTGACAGAAACTCTGTCTCAAAAAACCAAACCAGAACAAAAAAAAATAAGGTTAAAAGACTGATAGTTATGGAAATATTATGCATTTAAGTGTTTAATAACCATCATACAATTAAAGCTCATACAAAAGATGAAAGGCAACAACAAAAACGTTTAAAACCTGGTAAAGGTCAAGAGCAATTACGTAAGAGAAAACATAAATGGTCAAACAGTGTTCAAAAATATCCTGGATGTATTTATAATTAAAGAAATGAAAACTGAAACTGAAATATCACAAACTAAAACTGAAATACCATTTTTTACACATCAGAGTAACAAAGATAACACCAATATTACTTAGTCTTCCCCAGAGTGTACGAAGATGGGCATTCTACTACATTATTGGTATAATAACTAAAAATTTATTATAAAAGCCTTTAAGCTTTTTAACTACAGAATTTTTCAATACATACAGAAATAGAGAATAATGCAATGAATCCTGGTGCCTATTACCCAACTTTCATTATCAGTATTATCCCTTTTTGGTTTACCTATGCCCCCAACTTTTGGTGGAAGAACTAGAATCCTATGATTTGATACAAGTCCTAACAGATAATATCCCACACCTCCTCAAAAATTAACAAATCAAGGGTTCTTGACTACTTTTTTGCCATGTATTCTCCTGTTTTTAGCAGTGTGGTGAACCCTATAGCCCCTACTCATATTTTTAAAGACATAAAACTACATTGCAAATAAAATCAATTATATTGTGATTCAATTATCTATATTTCAAAACTTGTTATTTTGAAAATGTGTTTATTAAGGTTAAGAACCTCTGCAATACTTCTTTCATTTCACTTAATGTGCAATTTTTACTGAGCCTGAGTATATTAATTAAAAAATCTTTTTACAGTGGTTTTATTTGAAATGCAAGCCACATATTGCTTTCCGCTTAAGTCTTTTAAACAATACTGTTCTTCCCCCACTCTTTCCACATCATTTATTTGTTAAGGAAATTGGCTTTAGGCCTTCTGATCAGTGGTAAATGAATAAAAAGAGAAAAACAATAGAGAGAAAGTGGCCTCATCTGTCCTGTGACATTTTCCACATCACATAGTTGGCTGATGTGTATCTTCATCACATCAGCTGATGTGTTATTCTATGTCCCCTATCTCACAGGGTGCACTGGTAATTATTTCTAGAGGCTTTTTCATTTTCTAGATTTTTTGTTATTGTTGGAAGGATATTTCAGAAGTATTCTTGCATACTTCTTGTTGCCATGTATTAAGAGGTACTCTATGTTTGGCTGAACTACTGCAGTAATGTTAACAATGAAAAGTAGATTAGTGTTGAACTGATTTACTCATTATAAAGTCCCCCATCAAACCTTTAACAAATGGTTTTATCACCCATCCATGCTCATGACCTGGGATCAATTATTTCCAAAATGATTTGCCAACTCGATCTGTTTTTTCAGAAACTGTGATTATTATAGAAGGCAAAATTTGCATAATTGTTTTCCCTAATGTAACAAACCTTACAGGAAAGATAGAATATATGCTTCTGTGCAATTATGACACCAAGTAGATACACAGACTCATTTGCTTCCATTTTTTTGAAGATCACTTTATTATCCCTTTCTAAATTGTTAGTTTCATAATTATATATTTCATAATTATGTACTTTTTAGATAGTCTAAAAGTTAAAACTATCAAGCAAGGTATACACTTAAGAGAGGTCAGCTTCCACACTCAGCCTCTCTCTTTACTCTTCCTCCCCCCAGGGGATACTTTTGAAAATGTGCTTTGGTTTATGTTTTGTTTATTTTCAAATATTTAAGAAAAGTATACAAGAAAATATATGTGTAAGAAAAGTGAAAATTCTAATTTTTATCTCCACCCATAACAAAAATACACACCTACACAAAGACAGGGGCACACTATGTATAATGTCTGACCCTTGCTCTTTTTAACAATAAATCCTTAAGAATGTTCCATGGACACATATGAGATTTCTTTACTAATGTACCTACTACTATCAACTACATGTTACTTACCGTTGTTGAAGTATCAGTTTCTTCAACTAGACTTTACTGATGGACAATGGTTGTTTCCAGTCCTCTGGGATTAAACAGTGCTATAATAATAGCATCTAACACATTTTACTTTTCTCTGAGTATACCTATTGGGTAAGAGTCCTACAAGTAAGAAAGCTGAGTTGAAGCTAAGATTTATTATAATTTTGTGAGATATTACTAAATTCCTTATCTATAGACTATTTTTATACTTTCCTAATAGATATATCTATTACTATTTCCTCACAGCCTTGCCAACAAACTTATTTCAAAACAGTTTTTATTTGTATTTCTCTTACTGAGAAATACAGTGAGATTAAACATGTTTGTGTATTTCATGAATATTTACATTGTTTTCCTTGTTCATATGTTTTGATCATTTCCCTGTGGTATGGCTTTTCTTTTTCAGTTTTTAGAAGTTCTCTGTTGCCCCCTGTCTGTGATGTCAGTTGCAAAATTTTGGTTTCAGTTTGTCACTTATCTTTTTAAAGACACACATTTCCTCCTATCTGGACTCAAACTACATTCAAGTTAGCTCTTTTTTTTTTTTTCTTTTTTTTTTGAGACAGCGTCTCACTTTGTTGCCCTTATTAGAGTGCCATGAAGTCACAGCTCACAGCAACCTCTGGGCTTAGGTGTAGCTGGGACTACAGGTGCCCACCACAACACCCGGCTATTTTTTGGTTGCAGTTTGGCCGGGGCTGGGTTTGAACCCGCCACCCTCAGTATATGGAGCCGGCGCCCGACTCACTGAGCCACAGCGCAGCCCCAAGTTAGCTCTTTTATCTGGTGCTTGAAGAAATAGTCATCAAAGAAAGTTAAATTTTAAGTAGATTTTCTTTTCTTATTGACTTTATATGCCGGGTTTATATGTTGGCTTTATTTCCTCACAGCTTTGCCAAAAACTATATTTAAAGGCATTATTTTAAAAGAAAAATTTGGCAATAATATCAAATTTTTAAATGCACATTTCTTTGAAACAGTGATATGCATACTACAAGAAAAACGTTGCAATTATCCAAAATTATGTGCCTAAGAATGTTTAATGCAGTACTACTAGTAATTGTAAAGACTTAGAAAGAAAATGTAGATCAAGACTGTCTAAATTTTAAATACTGGTATGAAAAAATGTCCAAGAGATATTAAGCAAAAAAAATGCAAGTTCCAAACCAGTATGATTATAATTCTACTTTGAAAAAAGTTCTTATTATCTGTTTGCATATGCATTTAAAAATTCTAAGAGGATATACATCAAATTGTAAACAGTGGTACCCTTAGTAAGTGGTAAGACTGGTTAGTCTTTCACTCCCTATTTCACATATATGTGTGGTCTGACTATTTCACAATAGGTATACATTACTTAATTTTTCTAAAATGCACCATAAAAATAGAGAAAACCAAATGAAAGCTAGCTAATAAGAATTGGCATCAAGAAAACAAGATAGAAGTGAGAAAACATAGGAGAAGTAGAGAAGTAAGCAGGTATAAAACTACATTTGTTATAGAGGACAACTACAAATAGAACTTAAACCCAGCATACATTATTTCCTAAAAAGAAAAAAACAGCATCCCACTTATAATTTAACTTTCCTTTGATGACCATTTCCTTCAGTGAAGCACCAAATAAAAGAGCAAACTTAAATTTAGAGTTCATCTTTAAACATATGAATAACAGTGAGATAAGATGCTTAATTCTTTATAGTAAGTCTCTGTGTATATGTAAGTAGATAAAAAGACATACAGAGAACCCTCCCTAGTTGACCACCTCAAGTTGACCTAATTTTCATAGACTAGACACATACCACATGTACATATCAGTATACCAGGCCTAGTCTTATGTTGACCGCCACATGTTGACCAGTTTGTTACAGTCCCTCAGGTGGTCAACTTATAGAAATTCTACTGTACATACAGGGTGTCCCAAAAGTTGCCCCTAAAGTCACCATACATAGGGAAAATAAGAAATTGCAGCTAAATATACATTTACAAAATACGCATTACAAAATTCTACAAAATATTTACAAATATTCTCTATGTGTTGGCCACTTCTTTATAAAATTTTGTAATAAATATTTTATAAGTAAAAGTATATTTAGCTACAGTTTCCACATTCCCTATGTATGGCAACTTTTGGGACACCCTGTTATTTCTTCCTACTATAGTTTCAGATCCATATTTTCAACTACCCTCATGATATCTGCACTTGGAAGATCCTGGCTACACTTGCTTTCGAGAAGTAGACTCTTATTTATTCTTTTTTTTTTTTTTTTTTGAGAGAGTCTCACTATGTTGCCCTGGGTAGAGTGCTGTGGCATCACAGCTCACAGCAACCTTAAACTCTTGGGCTTAAGCGATTCTCTTGCCTCAGTCTCCCAAGCAGCTGGGACTACAGGCACTCGCCTCAATGCCCAGCTATTTTTTGTTGTTGTTGTAGTTATCATTTTGCTTAGCAGGCCTGAGCCAGGTTCGAACCTGCCAACCCCGGTATATGTGGCCAGCACCCTAACCACTGAGCATGGGTGCCGAGCCTAGACTCTTATTCTTTTGACTATGCATCCATGTACCTGGCAACTGAAGTTTGGAGCTTCACCAACCAGTGTCCAACAAACTCTTACCTGACACCAAATGTTAGGTTTACTTCTCTTACAGAATCTGAACTTCCTATTTTGACCCCCACTGACTGCCCATCCATCTAATTATACTAACACCACAGATCCCAAACTTGACATTAGTCCCAAATTGCAGCACCCACACTCTGCTTTCCTTTTCTTCTGGGACTTATTTCCTGATCTTAGTTTGTTTTTCTTTTTCTCTTTCTTTCTTTTCTTTTTTTGGAGACAGAGTCTTACTTTGTCACCCTCAGTAGAGGTGCTGTGGCATCATAGCTCATAGAAACCTCAAACTCTTGGGCTCAAGCAATTCTCTTTTCTCGGGCACCCACCACAACACCTGGCTAGTTTTAGAGAGGAGGTCTCACTCTGGCTCAGACTGGTCTCGAACCCATCAGCTCAGGCAATCCACCTGCCTCAGCCTCCCAGAGTGCTAATATTACAGACATGAGCCACAGAGCCTGGCCTTCTCAGTTTGTTTTTCAACTTCACCTCAGACCTCACTCCCAAACTGGACCTATACACAATCACTGATCTTACTCTTCTAAGAAGCAAATCAGAAAAGGCCAAGAACAGGACCCAAGAAGGACTCAAACAATTCAGTCATTTCAATATGTCAATAAGGACAATACATAATTCACTGTTCTAGAGAGCTTCATAAATTATACCACTCCCCATGATGAGACAGAGATCAGCAAATTAAGCTAAAGAATATGTATTTATTAGCTTAGAGGTTCACATCCCTGACAAAAGGTTAGAAATTGCTCAAAATATGTAACCCATAACAAAGAATGTTTACCAAATGTCTATAATCCACGTTGTTGCAACTGTAGAATTGTTCTGGTTGTCATATCCCAATGGAAGGGATTAAGACAGTGTTCTCGCCCTATTCCTTGCAATATGCCTCTAGAAAAAGGAGACTGCATGCCACATTGTGTTACAGCCTGTTTTAAGTCCTTTAAGGTTTTAAAAGTAATATGATGGTAATATTGTTGTCCCCCTTGTGGATACTGTGGACTGGGTGGAATATCAGTCACAACAACAGGAAAAAGTACCAAAGTGTCCTCAAAAGTAAAATCTCCTGTTTTCCTGCCTTCTGGTAAAGCCTTCATGACAGATGTTGTAGCGGAATTAGCTGGGTTGAAGGCTTGTCTGGATACAGAGGTGCTGAAGGAGTGGTATTTTTTGTTGTTAGGTTATTTAATTGACTTTCTGTTTGATCTGAGTGGCCATAATGGCAATAGCTGTGTCTTTCCTTTTCCTTATGTTTCTGCTACTTAATCCTTCCTCTGAGGAGGAATCAGAGGAGTTTTCACTAGATCTATGGTTCTCCTTTTCAGTTGCATTCTCTTCATCCACTAGTTTCTCATTAACAGGTGGAAGAGGCAACAGATGAGAAGGCACAGGGTCAGTAGGCTCATAGCCTCTCAGAGTTTTTTCTTGCTTTTTACTGTCTTCCTCTAAGTGAGTTTTATGCACTATAACATTCCCTTCTTTGTCAGTTTCTGAGTGAAGAAAGTGCAATACTAAAGTAATTAACTGTAATTAAGTTACATAGGGACCATACCTGTAATGGTTTCGTGTCCCCTAATTGATGAGCTCTACAGAAAGCTCTCACAACCTGTTTCCAGACCTTTACATTAAGAACTGCCCTTCCTATAGGCTGGAACCAACATTTCTTTTTTTTTTTTTTAAATACTTTTATTTATTTACTTATTGTTGATACAGTGGCCAGGGCTGGGTTCAAACCCACCACCCTTGGTATATGGGGCTGGCACCCAACTCACTGAGCCACAGGCACTGCCATAACAATGTTTCTTAACATGTTTAAATAATTCTTCAAAAACGTTTTGTTTTACTTTTACTACAGTCAACTTCAATAATGTTTTTAAAAGCCGGAGATATTGGGAATTACCCATTGCTTCCCCATAATCTCCCTCATGTTTGCCTAAGGCTTCACTTACCCATAAGGGCTTATTCTCCTTTGGTCCATGGCCTGGTTCAGATCCTGCCAACTACGCCAGATGTCACGACCGCATAAATGATCAGATGAGACACAGATTGACAGTACACACTGCAAGAGGTGAGGCTAACCACAGGTGCAGGATAGCCCCAAGTGTTTCTCGCAGAGTCCTTTTATTGAGAAGATACATAATGGATGGAAAGATTACTAAGCAAAGACATGCAGGGGCTGCGTGCCCAGGAAAATGATCTCATAGGTGTCAAGAGAGTATGTACTCAAGGAAATGATCTTCAAAAATACTACATGCAATTTTTCTCCATTAATCCTTCAAGAAACAGCCATAAAATGCTTAATGTTTAACATTAGCCTTACTACTACAGGACTGAACTTTGTACCTCCAGGATTACTAAGTTACTTGTGGCTTGCCTTCCAAGTCACAAGAGATTTCCAGGCTTGCCAGGAGAATATCTTGTTTTCAGTAATTCTTCAGACGAGTTATGATATTGGTGGCTTTTGTAATAAGTAGGATGTTTAATCCTCTATACCATGTATTATACTAAGTTTTCCCTCACAATAATCTTTTTAAGTATTATCCTTGTATCTTTAAGAGGCTATGAAATTAAACAGCTTTAATCTTGGAAAATAACTGATAGAAACTGGAAGACAAATGTATGTACTTTTCATTTCCCCAGAGTTCACGTACTTTCAATTACCATGCTGCCTCTTAAAGAATAGGAAAGTTTGATGCTATTAATTATGAGGTTAAAAAAAAATAAACAGAAAAGGAGTGCACGTGGAAACTTACTAGATTAGCAATACTCAAACACTGTGACCTCTTTACACATTAAAAACTGAAGATGAGTTATGATATTGGTGGCTTTTGTAATAAGTAGCACTTTGTTGATATGGGTCATATCTACCAGCATTAGGAATTAAAACAGAAAATCAGACAGATTCAGGTGGGTGGACTGCTTGAGCTCACAAGTTCGAGACCAGTCTGAGCAAGAGTGAGACCCCCATCTCTAAAAAAAATAGCCAGGCCCTGTGATGGGCATCTGTAGTCCTAGCTACCTGGGAGGCTGAGGCAAGAGGATCACTTGAGCCCAAGAGTTTGAGGTTGCTGTGAGCTATGATATAACAGCACTCTACAGGGGCAAGAAAAGCGAGACTCTGTCTCCAAAAAAATAAAAAATAAATAAAAACAAAATCTCAGATACTTATTAATACAATTAAAATATTTAATACAACATATTTTAACATATTTGCAAGTCTTTTTAATATCTGACTTAATAGGCTCGGCGCCTGTGGCTCAATTGGCTAAGGCGCCAGCCACGTACACCTAAGGTGGCGGGTTTGAATCCCCAGCCTGGGCCCACCAGACAACAATGACGGCTGCAACCAAAAAATGGCCGGGCGTTGTGGCGGGCGCCTATGGTCCCAGCTACTTGGGAGGCGGAGGCAGGAGACTCGCTTGAGCCCAGGAGTTGGAGGTTGCTATGAGCTGTGATGCCATGGCACTCTA
>CAUYQV010166231.1:0-10490 GCA_963574575.1 Galagoides demidoff
CAACTTAGGGACACCCTAAAATTTTAGCTTAAATTTAAAAAATAAATACAAAACACACAAGAGAAGGAATTGGCAAAAGAACCCTGACAAAACAAAAGTCTGAGCAGATCAACTCTCTCAAAGGACTGCAATGGAGCTACAGCTGTACTTTACTCAGATCAATACAAGGAACCACGAACAAAGTCAAAACACCTAGGAACTAAAGGAAAAAAGCCTAGCTTTCATAATAGCATGACTTGGCATAAACTCCAAGGGATGTGCCAAGGAAGTTTACCTCCACACAGATGAACAGAAATCCAGCCTACATGTCACTTCTCTCAATAACCATGAATGGTTTCATTTCACCACTAAAGAGGCATAAGCAATGATGTGGGCTAATCTTGCTGGAGTTAGATGATGTCTCAAAGTAGTTTTGATTTGCATTTCTCTGGTGATTAAGAATTCATTTCTCTGATTTTTTCCTGTCTGTAGGCTGTGCACCTGTCTTCTTCAGAGAAGTTTCTCTTCAAGTCCCTTGCCTACCCTGACATGGGATTACTTGTTCTTTTCTTGCTAATACATTTGAATTCTCTGTGGATTCTGGTTATTAAACCTTTGTTGGGGACATAACCTGCAAACATAACCTTCTCTTATTCTGAGGACTGTCTGCTTGCTTTACTTACTGTGTCCTTGGGTGTAGAGAAGCCTTTTAGTTTGATCAGGTCCTGGTGGTTGTATTTTTGATGTTGCTTCAGTTGCCCAGAGGGTCTTCCTCATAAAATACTCGCCCAGGCCTATTTCTTCAAGTGTTTTCCCTGCACTTTCCCTCAATTTGATTTTTATCAAAGGTCTCTAGCTACATTAGGAGCAACCAGCCTATCCTGTTATATTTGTTAGTTTTCCAAAAATGTTCAACAGTATTATATACATAGTCATTTAGCTCCTTGCTCTTACTAGTGGTTCATTATGAGTATTCCGTATAGGTATTTTGCTAATCTCTCTTGTCAGATCACACCAAGGACTGTGTTCTCTTTATGATTGCAGATTTTCATGTGGTACACTTACCATTTTCCTTCAGCTTAAAATGTTTCTTTTAACATTTTTTATAGTGATAGTATTTTGATAGTGAATTCTTCTTCTTTTTGAGTGCTTTTAAGATTTTTTTCTACCTTTGATTTTCTTCAATTTGATTTTTCTCAATTTTATTATAATATGCTTTGTAGATTACTTCATGTTCCTTCTGCTTGGAGTTCATTGAACTTAAAATATCTTTGATCTTACAGTTTGCTGTAAACTTTAGAAAAATTTTAACTTTTGTTTCATCAAGTATTTTTTGTTCTGCCCTCATCACCCTTTCTCCTGAGATGCCAATTAATCATGTTGCTTGGCTGGGCACAGGGGCTCACGCCTGTAATCCTACCACTCTGGGAGCCTGAGGCAGGTAGATTGCATGAGCTGAGGAGTTAGAGTCCAGCCTGAGCAGGATTGAGACCCCATCTCTAAAAATAGCTGGGCATTGTGGTAGGCATGTATAGTCCCAGCTACTTGGGAGGCTGAGGCAAGAGGATTGCTGAGCCCAAGAGTTAAGGTTGCTGTGAGCTATGACAGTACATCACTCTACCAAGGGTGACAAAGTGAGACTCTGTCTCAAAAAAAAAATGTTGCTTGATATTCTTACACGTCCTATAGTACATTAGGTACTTAACTCTGTTTTAAATTTTGACTTTTTATTCTGTATATTTCATTTTGTGTAGTTTTCTATTATATTTTCAAGTTCACTTTTTTTTTTTTTTGAGACAGGGCCTCAAGCTGTCGCCCTGGGTAGAGTACTGTGGCATCACAGCTCACAGCAACCTCCAACTCCTGGGCTCAAGAGATTCTGCTGTCTCCGCCTCCCAAGTAGCTGGGACTACAGGTGCCTGCCACAAAGCCCGGCTATTTTTTGGTTGTAGCCATCATTGTTGTTTGGCGGGGCTGGGCTGTATTCGAACCCGCCAGCTCAGGTGTATGTGGCTGGCACCTTAGCTGCTTGAGCCACAGGTGCCAAGCCAAGTTCACTAGTTTTTGTTCTTCTGTAGTGTGTAATTCCCATCTTGTGTGTTTTTCATTTTAGAAATTGTATTTTCTCGACTGGGCAGGTGGCTCATGTCTTTAATTCTAGCACTCTGCGAAGCTGAGGCCAGTGGATTGCTTGAGCTCAGGAGTTCAACAAGACCAGCCTGAGAAAGAGTTAGACTCTGTCTCTATGAAAAATAGAAAAACTAGTCAGGCATTGTGCCTGTAGTCCTAGCTACTTGTGAGGCTGAGGTAAGAGAATCACCTGAGCCCAAGAGATTGAGGTTTCTATGAACTATGGTGATACCACAGCACTCTACACAGGGTGACAGAATGAGTCTCTGTCTCAAAAAAAAAAAAAAAAAGAAATTGCATTTTATATCTGTGAAAATTTTATTTGAGTTTTCTCTTCTTACATTTATGCTTCCTTCTATATTTTTGTATGTACACACTCAGAGATATGCCTTGGAAATATTGTGGGTTTGGTTCCAGACCACTGCCATAAAGTGAGTCACTTGAATTGTTTGGTTTTCCCGTACATTTAGAAGTTATGTTTACACTATACATAACAGTCTATTAGGTGTGAAATAGCATTATATCTAAAAATTGTATGTATCTTAATTAAAAATATTGCTACTTGGCTCGGCACCTGTGACTCAAGTAGCTAAGGTGCCAGCCATATACACCTGAGCTGGCGGGTTCAAATCCAGCCTGGGCCCACCAAACAACAATGATGGCTGCAACAAAAAATAGCTGGGCATTGTGGTGAGTGCCTGTAGTCCCAGTTACTTGGGAGGCAGAGGTAAGGAGAATTGCTTGAGCCCAGGAGTTGGAGGTTGCTATGACCTGTGATGCCACAGCACTCTACCCAGGGCGATAGCCTGAGGCTTTGTCTCGGAAAAAAAAAAAAATTGCTACAAAATGCCGACAATCATATCTTTTTGTTGGTGAAGGGTCTTGTCTTGATATGGATGATCAGGGTAGAGGTTGCTGAAAGTTAGGGTAGCTGTGACAATTTTTTTTTTTTTTTTGAAAAGAAGTTTGCTGGGCAGTGCCTGTGGCTCAAAGGAGTAGGGCGCCAGCCCCATATGCTGGAGGTGGCAGGTTCAAACCCAGCCCCAGCCAAAAACTGCAAAAAAAAAAAAAAGTTTGACACATTCATTAACTGTTCCTTTCATAAAAGATTTCTCCATAGCATCTGAAGCTGTTTGATAGAATTGCTTTTAAAATTGGAGCTCATGGCCAGGTATGGTGTTGGTGTTTCAAGCCTGTAATCCTAGCACTCTGGGATGCTGAGGCAAGAGAATCACTTGAGGCTAGGAGTTTGAGACCAGCCTGAGTAAGAATGAGATCCTGTCTTTACTAAAAATATAGAAAAATGATCCAGGTTTTGTGGCATACACCTGTAGTCCCAGCTATTCAGGAGACTGAGGCAGGAAGATCACTTGACCCGAGGAGTTTGAGGTTACTGCGAGCTAGGCTGATGCCATGGCACTCCAGCCCAGGCAACAAAGTGAGACTGTCTCAAAAAAAAAAAAATTGGAGTGGCACCTGTGGCTCAGTAGGTAGGGCGCTGGCCCCATATACCAAGGGTGGTGGGTTTGAATCTGGCCCCAGCCAAACTGCAAAAAAAAAAAAAAAAAAAAAAAAAAAATAGCCAGGCATTGTGGCAGGTACCTGTAGTCCCAGCTACTCGGGAGGCTGAGGCAAGAGAATCACCTAAGCCCAGGAGCCGGAGGTAGTTGTGAGCTGTGATGCCCCGGCACTCTACTGAGGGCGATAAAGTGAGACTCTGTCTCTGTCCCTGTGTAGAGTGCTGTAGTGTCATCATAGTTCACAGAAACCTCAATCTCTTGGTCTCAAGTGATTCTCTTGCTTCAGCCTTACAAGTAGCTAGGACTATAGGCACCTGCCACAATGCCTGGCTAGTTTTTCTTTTTTCATAGACAGAGTCTAACTCTTTCTCAGGCTGGTCTAGATTGGAATTCATCCTCTCACACACTACCACTACTTTATCAACTAAGTTTATGTAATATTATAAGTCATTTTTTGTCATTTCAACAGTTCACAACATCTTTACCAGGAATAGATTCCATCTCGAGAAACCACTTTCTAGGGTGGCGCCTGTGACTCAGAGGAGTAGGACGCCGATCCCATATACTGGAGATGGCTGGTTGAAACCTAGGCCTGGCCAAAAACTGCAAAAAAAAAAAAGAAAAAAGAAACCACTTTCTTTGTTCACTAAAAGTAACTCCTCATTCATCATGAGATCATAGTAATTCAATCACATCTTCAGGCACCACTACTCATTCTGCTTCTTTTTGCAGTTTTTCTTTTTTGGCCAGGGCTGGGTTTGAACCCACCACCACCAGCATATGGGGCCGGTGCCCTACTCCTTTGAGCTACAGGCGCCACCCCTCTTATTCTGCTTCTTTTGCAATTTCTGCCACATCTGCAGTTAATCTCCCCCATTGAAGTCTTGAATCCCTTCAAATCATCCATGAGAGTTGGAATCAATTTCTTCCAAATTCCTGTTAAGATTGATGTTTTGATCTCCTGTAAATCATGAATTTCTTGTTGGCATCTAGAGTACTGAATCTGGCAACAAGAACAAGAACATTCATGATTTACAGGAGGTCAAACTACTATTCAGCACAGTGGTTACGGTGCCAGCCACATACACTGAGGGTGGCAGTTTTGAACTCAGTCTGGGCCAGCTAAACAACAGCTAAACAACTGCAACAACAAAAAAGTAGCTGGGCATTGTGGTGGGTGTCTGTAGTCCCAGCTACTAGGGAGGCTGATGCCAGAGAATCCCTTAAGCCCCAAGAGTTTAAGGTTGCTGCGAGCTGTGATACCACAGCACTCTACTGAGGGTGACATAGTAAGACTCTATCTCAAAAAAAAAAAAAAAAGAATAGAGAAACTTTTTCAGAAGGTTTTCAATTTACTTTGCCCGGGTTCATCAGAGGACTCACTATTTGTGGCAGCTATAGCCTTATGAAATGTATTTCTTATATAAGAAGACTTGAAAGTTGAAATTACAGGCAGTCTCTTGCTTAAAGTTGACCCACTTATGGCATTCTATATTTATGAACAGGCTTCCCATAAGGATAATTTATAATAATTAAATTAATAATTAAGGAACTAGTTACTTCTATACATGTAAACAAACCCACATGGCATAAGCAGTTTATTGAAGAATCTTCTATATGTTAACAGCTAATCTCATTGTTTAAACCACCACTTAATGCATAGCATCACTTTTATCTTAAGTTTTTTGACTTTGTGAGTCTGTATTCACCCTTATTACTATTCTTCCAAAGTGAAAGTTTACTCTAAGTACAGATTAGCCTGAAGAGAAAGGTGATTACAATGAAAATAAAAGTAGAAATAATATGTTTGGAGGGCGGTGCCCATAGCTCATTGGGTAGGATGCTGGCCACATACACTGAGGCTTGCAGATTTGAACCTGGCCCTGGGCCAGCTAAAATAACAATGACAATTGCAACAAAAAAGATTGCTGGGTGTTGTGGCGGGCACCTGTAGTCCCAGCTACTTGGGAGCCTGAGGCAAAAGAATTGATTAAGCCCAAGAGTTTGAGGTTGCTGTGAGCTGTGATGTGACAGCACTCTACAAAGGGCGACATAGTACAAACAAAAAAAAAGAAAAAAGAAATAATGTGTTTTGAGAAGGGCCACTTAAGTGATATCAGCAGTCACTGGGAAAGCATTAGGCTTTAGTGGCTTGGCTGTTGGAAAAATTAATTATAAAAGATAAATGATAATAATGGAATGTGTGAAAGTGCTCCGATGAAAGCATCAGTTATTGATAAGCATTGTAGTGAATTAATTATTGTAATGAAAAGGTTATTATTGATTTGGTTAGAAGATCAAAATAAGTGTAACATTCTAATTTACACAGCATTGATGCAACATTGGGTGAGTGCTAACCTTGAATATATTTTTTTGAAATTTATCTTATCTAGAATTTTTTTCTTTTTTTCTTTTATTATTTTTGTTTTAGAGACAGAGTCTCACTTTGTCACCCTTAGTAAGAGTGCTATAGCGTCACAGCTCACAACAACCTCCAGTTCTTGGGCTTAGGCGATTCCCTTGCCTCAGCCTCCTGAGTAGCTGGGACTACAGGCGCCCACCACAACGCCTGGCTATTTTTTTGTTGCAGTTTGGCTGGGGCTGGGTTTGAACCCGCCACCCTGGGTATATGGGGCCGATGCACTGACCACTGAGCCACAGGCGCCACTCGTTTTTTTCTTTTTTTTTTTTTTAGAGACAGAGTATATTACTCTGTCATCCTGTGTAGAATGCTGTGACATTATAGCTCATAGCAACCTCAAGCTCTTGGTCTTGAGCAATCCTCTTGCCTTGGCCTCTCAAGTAGCTAGAACTACAGGCATGGCCAACATGCCTGGCTAGGTTTCTTTATTTTTAGTTAGGGATGGGCTCTCACTCTTGCTTAGTCTGGTCTTGAACTCCTGAGCTCAAGCAATCCACCTGCCTCAGCATCCCAGAGTGCTAGGATTACAGGTGGGAGCCACCGCACCCAGCTTGGACAGTTTTTGTGTATGTGTATGTTCTTTTAAATTTATTTTGGCTTTAGTCTGATAGGCAGTTATTTGGAATTGGTTAGATCCTTTTGATCTAAACTTTGTTAGAATGGTTCCAGAATAGACTTTATTGTAGGGCTAATTTGTCTTCACTGTAGAGGCATTTCTTTCTCCTCCCGAGCTCAGATGGAATTTGGCATGTATAGGGTGGTATGACCATAGATGAAGCAGTCCATTCTTTTTTTTTTTTTGCGCTTTTTTGGCCAGGCCTGGTTTGAACCCGCCACCTCCAGTATATGGGGCCAGTGCCCTACTTCTTTGAGCCATAGGCACTGCCCGATGAAGCAGTCCATTCTAAGTACTGTACTTGATAATGTTAAATACTGTATCTTTCCACTCTGGTGGTCTCCTGTTACTGTAGAGGAGGCAGTTCCTTCTATGAACTGTACTTGATACTCTTAAATATTAGGTCTTTCTACTCTGGTTGGTCCCCTATGCTCTTTGAGAATGTACTATTTTTTTTTTCTGATGGTCTTTTCCTGGCCGTAGTTTAATCACACACATTGAGATTAGTACTCAGCAAAAGACTTGAGAGGATTTATCTGCAGCTTTCTTCTTTCTGATTTTCTAATCTGCAAATTCTAGCTGTCTTGGACCCTGCTTCCCCTACTCCAAACTGTTTTTTTCAGCTCAGGAGAGGACTGATGGACTGTGGGTATTCTCTTTCACCACTGAGACCTGGAACTTCTAGGCAGTAAAGTCAGGTACTTGTAGGGTTGCTTCATTTCTTCAGATTACTTACTGTCTTGTGCTACCTATTATTCATTGTCTGAAAACTGTAGTTTAACATATTTTTTCCATTTTTCTATTTATTTTTTGAGACAGAGTCTCACTTTGTCACCCGCTTTAGAGAGCTGTGGAGTCACAGCTCACAGCAACCTTAAACTCTTGGGCTCAAGTGATTTTCTCGTTTCAGCTTTCCAAGTAGCTAGGACTATAGACACCCACTACAATGCCCGGCTATTTTTAGAGACAAGCTCTCACTCTGGCCTAGGCTGATCTTGAACTCATGAGCTCAGGAAATCCACTCGCCTTGGCCTCCCAGAGTGCTAGGATTACAGGTGTGAGCTACCACACCAGGCCTTTTCTAATTATTTAAAGGAAGAAGGTAAACTCAGTCTCTTTTATTCCATTATGGCCCAAAGCAGAAGTCTTGACCTTTATTCCTCCCTCTTACAACATACCTGATGAATGTAACTTTAGAAGAGGTAGAGTATATAATTTAAAAATTAAAAAAAATGATTCCTGGCTTGGCGCCTGTGGCTCAAGTGGCTAAGGCACCAGCCACATACACCTAAGGTCGCGGGTTCGAATCCAGCCCGGGCCCACCAAAACAATGGCCGCTGCAACCAAAAAATAGCCGGGCATTGTGGCAGGTGCCTGTGGTCCCAGCTACTTGCGAGGCTGAGGCAGGAGACTCTCTTGAGCCCAGGAGTTGGAGGTTGCTATGAGCTGTGATGCCACGGCCCTCTACCCAGGGGGATAGCTTGAGGCTCTGTCTTCAAAAAAGAAAAAAATGATTCCTAAAACTAGCATTATTATATCTGGATAAGTGGTAATATACAAATGTATTTCTTTTTAATCTATCTAAATTACTGACTATGAAGCCACTGATTTGATAAGCCAAACTGTAATTTAGTAGCTCCCCCCCAGGATAACTTTGCTTTCTGCTATTTCATTTACCTGTGGTCTACTGTGGTTTGAAAATACTAAATGGAAAATTATAGAAATAAACAATTTAGAATTTTAAAATTGAGTAACATTCTGAGTAGTAAGATGAAATCTCACTCTGTCCTCCATCCCACCAGGGACGTGAATAATTCCTTTTATCTAGTGCTATCCACCCAGTATTCACTTAGTAGCCTTCTTGGTTGTTAGATCAACTGTTGTAGTATTACAGTGCTTGTATCCAAGTAACCCTTATTTTACCTAATAATGGTCCCATCTCTCAAGAGAAGTGATGCTGATAATTTGGAGAAGTAAAGTATTAAAAACTTAAATTTAATAAGTTTAAAACTTAATTTAATAAGGAAAAAAATCATGTGCTAAGGTTGCTAAGATCTGTAAGGACAAATCATCTGTAAAACTGTGAAGAATGAAAAAGAAATTCATGCCAGTTTTGATTTTGCAGCACAAACTTCAAAAGCTAGGGCCAGAGTGTGTGATAATCCTTAGTTCAGGGCTGTCCAACCTGTGGTCTGTGGGCTGCTTGCTAATGATGTCAGGACTGTTTTGCTTATTTGTGGTATTGAATATCTGACAAACTATACATGGACCTTTTCTTTTGCTCATCAACTGTTGTTAGTGTTTGTGTATCTAATGTGTGGCCCAAGGCAACTCTTAATTCTTCCACTTTGAGGCAGAGAAAAAAAAAGGTTGGACATCCCTGGTTTATATGGAAAGGGCATTATATTTGTGAGGAGAAGACATGAAGAGAAAATGCCTTCTACTTGATGGCATTGTGTGCTGGATTAACTTAAACTTTATCAAAGATATGTATGTATAGGAAAAAACATTGTACATATGTATATATAGGTTTTGGTAGTATCTGAAGTTTCAGGCATCCACTGTTGGTCTTGGAACATATCTTCCAAGGGTAAGAGGAAACTTCTGTAGACTCTGGAGAAGATTAATAGTTGTCAAATTTTTAGTTAGAACATTGTTTTTTTTTTTTTTTAATGGGTTTGAGGGCTGGTGGAACCAAGGGGCCTGCTTTGCTCCTCAGTTTCTGTCTAGATGTTGTCTTAAAACTCTAATAAATGGAAAGTAGTTTGGCAGTTTGTTATAAATGACCAAATGACTCAAGAATTCTACTCTTGATATTTATGCAAGAGAAATGAAAGCAAATGCTCAGGCTCAGTGCCTGTGGCTCAATCGGCTAAGGCGCCAGCCACATACACCTAAGGTGGCGGGTTCAAATCCCCAGCCTGGGCCCGCCAAACAGCAATAATGGCTGCAACCAAAAAATGGCCGGGCATTGTGGCGGGCTCCGTCTCAAAAAAAAAAAAAAAGAAAGAAAGCAAATGCTCATACAAAGATTAATGTTGATGTTTATAGTAGTTTTATTCATAATAACACCATCTGGAAACAACCCAAGTGTTTATCCATATGGATAAATGGAATAATAATAATTAAAAGGAACATATTTCTAATATAACATGAATGAATTTCAAAAATCTGAGAAAAAGAAGCTAGACACTAAGGTCTATATAAAATTCTTTAAAAGGGAACAAACTAGTGGTAGAAATCAGAGAAGTATTATGTGAGGTGGTTAAATATTGAAGGGCCGCAAGGAAACTTCACTCAATGATTGGAACGTTCTATATCTTGATGCATATGTTGGTTACACAGGTATATAGATTTGCCAAAACTCATCATACTACTCTTACAATGTTTATTAGTTTTATTGTATGTAAATTGTACCTCAGAAAAGTTTGTTTTTAAAAAAGAAAATTGTAATAAATGGGTTTAACAAATAACCTAAATTACTAACTGAAATCTGAATTGTTTAACTATATCTAAGCTTAGATACACATGACATATAAATATACACAAACATTAATACTAGCAACCTGGATTCTGATTCTTTCCTACAATGCAGAATTCTTTTGAGTCTTTTACTTTCTTAATGTATGAAATAAGAAGGTTAAGTTAGAAATTCTTTTTTTTTTTTTTTTTGAGACGGAGCCTCAAGCTATCCCCCTGGGTAGAGTGCCATGGCATCACAGCTCATAGCAACCTCCAACTCCTGGGCTCAAGCGAGTCCCCTGCCTCTGCCTCCCAAGTAGCTTGGACCACAGGCGCCCGCCACATTGCCCGACTATTTTTT
>CAUYQV010166232.1:0-10957 GCA_963574575.1 Galagoides demidoff
CTTTGGTCTTGAGGATTCTGATCTGCTCCTTTCTTTAGTTTTTACCTATCAAAAGATTGGTATGGTTCTTGCTTTTAATGTTCATGTACAAAACTGTGATTTTGGAGATGGAAGAACACAAGTCTTGGAGAGGCTACTCTCACTGTTCTCCAGAATTGCTGGTCTTTTGACAAAGTTTGTTGGACCTATCCCCATCTCTGCATATTGGCTGACAGTGACAAGTGGCTGAACCCTCTTCCTCTGGTAACATAAAGGCCCCCAAAACTCTGTGAAGGAACAGGCCTAGCTAAAGCAATGATAATAATCAGCCACTGTCTCCACATTTGCCTGATAATAGTCATTGTCCCCTTGGGGCATCTCTATAATTGCTACTCTAGATGGCATAGGTGATAGCCATAAAGATTTTTAACTTTTCTCCATAATAACATTTTCTATTTGGAACCCAGAGGTAGTTTCTGAGGTATCTTCCAGGTTCTGTTTTCCAGTGGAATGAATGACCCACTCAGACCAAGGAACTGACTCAACTGGTCTTGGACCCCCACCCAAGGCTCTGCACTGCATTTCAGTTGATCAGCTGACCCACCCAGACAGTGGCCCTACCAAAGAACTATTACACCATAAAATCAGCCAGTTAGCAGACCCCCATTGCCTAACCCTCTGTCAACCAAACTGTCTTTAAATACTCTATTCCCCCAATTCTTGAGGGCAAATTTGGAGGTGACTTTGAGACAATTCTCCCATCTCCCTGCTTAGTGCTATGCAGAATAAATCCTCTCCCTCCTGGTGATACAGGATTCCACTCAGGGTTGGACAGGGACATACCCCCGCCACCCTGCCATTCTGTAGGCCTAGGTGAGCTCAGAAATCAGACACCCATTTCCAGGCACAAACAGGTTGCCTTTTCCAGGCCATCCCCTCTGGGATGTAAAAAGGTCTTGATCAAAGCAGCCTGAGTCATTTTTGGGTTAGTTCCATCTTGAGGAGGGAAGCACACACCCTAATCCTTTCTCAGAGACAAAAACTGTAAGGACTTAATAACCTTGCACTAGTGGGGGAGGAATTGCATTCATTCATTTGTTAATACACTCATTAACTTTGAACAGATGTTTTTCCACCACCAACTCCTGGCCAAAATGTAAGATAGACCCCTAGACAAAGAACCCGAGAGAGATTTCCAACTTAGGTCTTCCCCTTTTCGAGAGGCTCTGGTGCTTTTTATTGCTTCTGTATTCCTTTCTAATAAAAATCCTGTCTTACCACTGATCTGTGGTCCATGGGTTCACTCTTTGAATCCCCAAGACCAAGGACCTACTGATGAAGAAATTCCGGTATCACTGGGAACCCTGCTATCTCTGAAAACACATGTAGTGAGAATAGGATGGCATCTGTCAGGCTGGAGCAGACATGACACAGCGGGTCTGGTCATCTCCTGTCTCACTCATTCTTACTGTTTTATAAATTTTGCTCCCAGCCTAAAGATGCCCATCTTGAATAGTTTAGATATTAACTTTTTAATTGGAAATGTTATAATAGATTATCACTGAATTGTGTTGATTATTATTAAAGATAAAGGTTATTGTGATCTTTACTGTGAACCATTATGTAGTAAACTGTAATTTGGGAAATAAAAGAGCAGAACAATCTTAGAGAGGCTAATCTCACTGCTCCAGAATCTCTAGCCTTCTGACAAAGTTTGCTAGACTTATCCCCATCTCTGTATAGTGACAGGTGGCCTGACCCTCTTCATCTGGTAACAGAACATCATATTTGGGACTACACACTCAAAAGATGGTCTTTCACAGGTATACAATTTCCCACACGATTATGTGATTAGACAAAGTAGTCAGTGACACCAAAATTTTGTAATAACAGAAAACTGACTCTGCAATGAAAAAATAATACTTAATATCCTGTAATGTATACATATATCAAAATATGTTGTACACCACATGCAACCTTTTGTCAACTAAAAAAAAAATTAATGAATAAAAATATGGCCAAGATATTTGTGTGAACATACACTATGAGAAAAAAATCAACCATCCTTATACTGGACAAGTGGCACCCCAGCCAGCTCAGCCGAGATGGGCTGGAGGCCCTGCTGCCTCCATCTTGACAGTGTTGGTGGCAGTTGGCAGAGGAACCAGCAAGCTGGAGCATAGGCAAGTGGGGAGAGGGTGCTTCCCTCCCCCAACAGAGGCTCCAGTAGCCAAAAGAACCAAACAGGAGCAGGGGAAGACACTGGTGCCATGCTGTCTCCTCATGTGGACTTCTGGAGATTCCTCCAGGGCATCCCTGATTGGTCTGTTTTCAAAACCTGCTCCTTATTAGTCTATTTTCAAGACCCAAAAGCTCATTGGACAACTGCCCCTATATAAGCCAGAGAGCCTGGGCACAGACCTCGGCAGATCTCAGGAGAAAGAGCAGAAGAGCAAAGAGGTTTGGCTCTGTAACACTTGTATCCTGCTCTATGAGATTTGCCCCTTTATAAGAGCTGTAAACACTTGCAAAGAGGTTCACCTCTTTGTAAGAGCTGTAACACTTGGATTATAAAACCTATCTTACTGCTAATCCTACTCTACAAGGAGGTTTGGCTTGTTGTAAGAGCTGTAACACTTATACCTGTTGAATAAAACCTATCCTGTGGTCTGTCGCTTCATTCTTTGAACCGCCGAAACCAAGAGCCTGGAAATTCAGTATCAAAAATCTAGTATCAATCCCACAAAAGCCAGGAATAGAGATGAAATTATCCTAGCAAATTTGAAAGCACATATAGTAAGAATAAGATAAGAGTCTGTCAGTCTGGGGTGGACATGACACAGCTGGTCTTCACCTCCCATCTCTTTTTCTTACTGTTTGGTAAATTCAGCTTCCACCCTAAAGATGCCCATGCTGAATAGTTTAAGAATTAACTTTTAAATTGAAAATGTTATAATAGATTTTCACTGAGTTTTGCTGATTATTACTTAAAATAAGAGTTATTGTAGTCTTTGCTCTAGAAAAATTGATTTAAGAAATTAACTTTAGAATTGAAAATGTTGTAATAAAGTATCACTGAGTTGTGATTATTTAAAATAAAGGCGATTGTAGTCTTTACTGTGAACCATTATGTTTAAAACTGTAATTTTGGGGATAGAAGAAGAGGCTTAGAGAGGCTACGCTCACTCTTCTCCAGAATCACTGGCCTTCTGACAAAGGAAGTTCAACGTACCTATTCCCATCTCTGAATATGGGCTAATGATGACAGATGGCCTCTTTGTCCATTAACATTTCTAGATACTAGATATCTCCTGGGCAGAGGGCAGATGAACTGGGCTGGGTGAAAACAGAACACCTTTGCTTCCCATAGGAAATTAGAATCTCCTCTTTTGGAATTGCTTGTCATTTGTGTCTCCATGTTCTGCATGTACACTGTGGCTTCTACCTGCTAGTCTGTTCTCCCTCATCTGGTTATAGCTTCTCTTAATATCCAGCTCAAAAATGACATTTCTCTGTTAAGCTACCCTGAATGTGTCAGATTAATTTTGTACAAGTATAGGACTTGATAACTGTTTTTTATTTCTTTTGGAGACGGAGTCTTGCTTTTTTTACAGGAAGACCAGGCCCGATGGAGAGAAAGAGCACCCAAACACCATGAGTAAAAGAGAAAGGACTTTACTTCAGCTGGTGGAGGGATGGCATAGAATAAAAAACAGCCCTGCTCCCCAACTGGCTCAGTCTTCTCCTTTTTATCCCCAGTCAAAAAGTTCTGGCCCATGGATAGATACCTTTCTCATTGGCCAGTATGAGTCAAGCTGGAGAAGTGGGCACAAGCTTTTAGAGAATTTGGAATTTTCCAGGTCCCAGGAAGTTAAGTTTCTATAAATTCCTAAGAGCTGAGTCACCATGGGGAGGACCACACAGGTGTGACTTCTGTCCTCTTAGATCTTTTTTCCAGGTATCCTTTCTTACTTTAGCACCCTGAGTACAGTGCAGTGGTGTTATGCAGCTCTTGTAGCTGGGATGGTAGACACGAATTAGGATGCCTGAGTAATTTTTTTCAATTTTTGGTAGAAAAGGGAGTCTCAATCTTGCTTAGGCTGGTCTCGAACTCCTGACCTCAAGCAATCCTGGAATGCTAGGATTCCAGAATAGTAATTTTAATTTTACTATGCAGAAGTCCTATTGATGAGTAAAGAAACTGTGTCCTTGTGAGTCTATGTGTCTATCGCCTCCCCTGGACTAGTTCCTTTAACCAGAGACCAAGTCTTCTGCTTACCTAGACCTTCAACTTGAAAAATTCTAATAAATATGCTTGCAAAGGAAGTGAGGTATCCTTAAAACATATAAATATGTAACATATATATGTGGAATGACAAAGGTTGGAAGCAAACATCAGTTAATTTCAGAATGTGCATGTTTAACTTATGTGCATCATAAAAATCAGATTGTAGAAGAGATAAAAAATGCTACAGAGACCAGATGTGATACGAGTCTTGGTATTTAATTCAAAAAAAGGAAACAAGAAAAATTACCCAGTTGTAATTGTTGGAGGTTGGGGGTACTGGTTCTCCAAACTCGGTTAACCTGGTTTGATTACTTGGCTGAGCTAGAAAGCTCAACAGAGGCATAGCAGTAATTAAAAAGTAAAAGCGAGTGGAAACCGAAAATAAAACTGGAGCGGCTCAGGCAGTGTGGATAGAGAGCAAAAGCAACCTACATAAGTTTTAGGGTAACAAAGAGAGATTTTATTTAGGAAGAACAAACAGAAAGTTTAGAGTACTTCATAAGAGTGTTGGAAGTAGGTCCCTCTCATGTTGGAGACAAGGTCAAAGAGACACGAATACAATGGCAGCAGGGGGCGTATAATACCCCTTTCTTCTCAGTTTGAAATTAAAAACATGTATGGAGTCTGTCTGGCTAGGACAGACAAGACACAGCTGGTCTGGTCAGTTTAGGTCCTATCTGACCTTCACCCCCATCTCCCATTTACTGTTTTATAAATTTAGCTCCCACCCCAAAGATGCCTATCTTGAGTAGTTTAGGTGGAGTGATTTAGGAGATTAACTTTTGAATTGCAATGTTGTTTGGGGTCATGAATTATACTGATTATTGTTTACTATGGGTCACAAGTTCTGCCCATTATTGTTTAAGATCAGGGTTAACACAGTCTTCACTTTAAATTTAATTTTGGAAATCAAAGAACAGAATATCTTCTCTACATATTAGCTGACAGTGTCAGTGGACCCTCTTCCTCCTGTAACAAAATTGGTTTTTCATTGGTTTCTTTGCACCATTAGTCAGTAATGCGCTTTTCTATCGGTCACTGATTGTCTCTTTGTATTCGTCATTGGCTACTTACATTACTTCACGTATGCATTTTTTTTTTTTTTTGTAGAGACAGAGTCTCACTTTATCACCCTCAGTAGAGCACCGTGGTGTCACAGCTCACAGCAACCTCCAGCTTTTGGGCTTAGGCGATTCTCTTGCCTCAGCCTCTGGAGTAGCTGGGACTACAGGCTCCTGCCACAATGCCCCACTATTTTTTTTGTTGTTGCAGTTTGGCTGGGACTAGGTTCTAACCCACCACCCGCGGTATATGGGGCCAGCACCCTACTCACTGAACCACAGGTGCTGACCCACATACACATTCTTATGGGCCCTCTGACTTCCTGGTTCAGCAGGCCAGGTTTTCCTTCCAGGACCTCCCTTGTATCCTCTTTCTTTGTGTCCCATCTCAGTAGTTACTTGAAAGGAAATACCCATTTCTTATGACTAGTATTTCCTCCAAATGTTTGTTCATTAATTATCTGGAATACTTACTTAAAATGTAGAACACCAGCCCCTCTTCTGATTAATCTGATTTGGGAGGTCTGGAATAGGAACTAGGAACATATGTATTTACGAGCACTACTAGGCATTTCTCATTGTTAGCCAAGTTTGGAAAACTATAATGAAGGCAGAGGTTCACAGAGTCTCTAGTATCTCAGGAATTTTTTAATGCCTAATGAAATATCAAAAAATCCCATTTATTTTATGCTATTTTTATTTCAGATTGTTAGGGGGGTATATATGTTTTGGTTACATAGTTGGCTTTTGGGTTATAGGTGTGTCCTTCACTTGGAAAGTGTGCTATATGCCCAGAAACAGAACCAAACAACTTAATAGGTCTAAGTTTTTAACATAATTCAACAGATGTCACTGTTTTTTCCTCAAAAAGTTAAAGTATCCCACAGAACCCCTAGGAATTCCCTGAGGCACCCTAGGGCATAGCAGCACAGTTTATGAGCTACAACCTACAGGGAACCTTTTCCCGCCTGGCATGGTATATAAACCAAGTATCTCAATGGGCCTAATATGGGAAGCCTGTCCAACCACATTAATGTGTTCCACAAATTTTATTACTTTTTATATCATTTGTTGCTGTTTTCATATGGTTTTATTTGTAGAACAGGCTACCAAACATTTTTCTATACAGGCAGTGAACAAACACTTTAATCTCTGGGGTGCACAGATAGTCTCTACTGCATTATTTTCTTACCCATTTTCTTGTAGTCTTTTAAACACAAAAAACATTATCTCCTGAATTTGACCCACTGGCTGTATGTAGTTCACCAATCACTAATGTAGTTAAAAACCTATGGTATAATATTAAAGTGCAATTTAGTCATTTTTCAAGACTGAAAGAGCATGGTATTTTTCTTTTTTTTCCTTTATGCTCCAGGAAAGACTGCAGAAATGCACCTTGGCAAGGAATATTTGAAGGGCCTACTTGATTTTGAAGTTATTAATAGAGGGCTGCCTTGGAATTTCATTATTCTAAATTATCAATTTAAAGAGAAATAATTCAAAAGTTATTCCAGTTTGGAAAGAATCCCTGCTCCAAGAAAGGAGATTAGTTATTGCAGTAAGCCCTTTATCACTTACTTACAGACTACTGTATCCATAACTATCACTAAAGCAATCCTTAGTTTATATTAGATTTAATAAATAACAGAATATGCCACTTAATATTTCTAGCTCTTATTCAAAATGAGTTTTGCTGTCTTGAAATTATGCATTGTGTTTAGTCCTTAGGTTTTGTCAGTTCTTCTAAAGATCCTGTATAACAATAGGTTTTGTCAGCTATTTTAAAAATCCCTGCATTCCTATACTAGTCACAAGGGACATAGAATATCATGGGCAATAGTGATCTGGAGAAAAATCAGAACATTTCTTGAGGAAACTTGATCTCTATTTAAAAAGAAAAAAAATAGATTTTTAGAAAAGTGTACCATATAGATTTGCGCAAGTTACAATCTCTTACAGTCTCCACCAAAGTGTTTATTGAAGCTTTCCCAGAACTATAAGTCTGTACTCTTCTTTTACGCTGTCATAAACACTCTGAAATTATCACTGATCACATTTTGTAAATTCATGTGACAATTTACTTTCTTTTCTTCTATAAAGACCCCACTCTCTACGAGAGCACAGAAAATGGTTTTATTTTTGTTTTTGACAGCATCTATTTTGCTCACCATTCTCTCCCCAGGCAATAGAAGAATTGTGCCCATTGCCTATTAGGTGTTCAAGAAATATTTACGAATTTATGGATCAGGACAAAATTACACGTAGACTCATTCAATAGAAAGCATCAGGCATTTAATGCTAGTAGTCTAAGATTACAAAAATTGCTATTTAATCTAGTTGTCCTACATCATCAATTCCAGGACCAACATTAATTCCCTGGATCATTGGAAGTATCCATTAAATGGATTATAAATGTTCTACATATAAAACCATATGAAAACAGCAACAAATGATACAAAAGGTAATAAAATTTGTGGAACACATTCACGTGGTTGGACAGGCTTCCTGTATCAGGCCCATTGAGATACTTGGTTTATATACCAGGCCAGGCAGGAAAAGGTTCCCTGTAGGTTGTAGCTCATAAACTGTGCTGCTATGCCCTAGGGTGCCTCAGGAATTCCTAGGGGTTCTGTGGGATACTTTAACTTTTTGAGAAAAAACAGTGACATCTGTTGAATTATGTTAAAAAACTAGACCTATTAAGTTGTTTGGTTCTGTTTCTGGGCATATAGCACACTTTCCAGGTGAAGGACACACCTGTAACTCTTTTAACCATACAAAAGCCAACTATGTAATCAAAATATATGTACCCCCACAATAATCTGAAATAAAAATAGCATGAAATAAATGGGATTTTTTTTGATATTTCATTAGGCATGAGGCACCATGAAAAAATTCCTGAGATACCAGAGACTGTGAACCTCTGTCTTTTAGTTTTCCAAACTTGGCTAACAATGAGAATTGCCTAGTAGTGCTTATAAATATGTATGTTCCTATTCCTAGGATGTATGTTCCTTTCAGATTGTATTTTCTCATCTGTAAAAAATTGTCTCAGAAATATTGGGACAGGGGCTTGGCACCTGTAGATCAGCAGCTACAGGGTGCTGTAGCTGATGGAGGGTTTGAATCCAGCCCGGGCCTGCCAAACAACAATGACAACTACAACCAAAATATAGTCTGGCGTTGTGGCCCGCGCCTGTAGTCCCAGCTGCTTTGGAGATTGTGGCAGGAGAATCATTTAAGCCCAAGAGTTTGAGGTTGGTGTGAGCTGTGACGCCATGGCCCTCTACCCAGGGAGACAGCTGGAGGCTCTGTCTCAAAAAAAAAAAAAAAGAAAGAAAGAAAGAAAAAAGAAAAGTTGGGAAAGGTTCCACACTCGTCGTAGCTCAGTAGTTAGGGCGCCGGCCACACACACCGGGGCCTGCTAAACAACAATGAGAACTACAACAAAATAGACTAGACGGGCGGCGGTGGTCCCTGCTACTTGGGAGGCTGAGGCAAGAGAATCGCTTGAGCCCAAGAATTTGAGGTTGCTGTGAGCTGTGACGCCACGACACTCTACCCAGGGCGACAAAGTGAGAATCTGTCTCAAAAAAAAAAAAAAAAAAAAAGATATTGGGATTTTTCTACCCGTCTCCAGGTCCGTCCCCAGGATGCTGCCGGAATCACGCGGGAAAGAGAAAGTTCATTTGCTTTCAGAAGGAAGGTGCGTTACCAAACCAGCAAGCCCCGGGCTGCTCAGAGGAACTTCTGAAATACTCCCACGTCACCTCGTTATATAAAGGGACAGCCCGTCCAGTAGTCCCTGGAATCCCTGCCCTTACGTCACATGGTCTCTGCCCAAAAGACACCCGGCGGTGTCCTGAGGAAAGGCGGTTTAGGGCGGTGCCTGCTCGAAGCTGGCTGGCGGCTGCAAAAAGCCTCCTCCGAGCAACCGCTTCAGGGCAGTGGCCGGAAGCCCCACCCGACCTTGCAGGCAGCCGGCGCCGGGTGGGTTCGAACGTGACCTTGTTTTGGCGTTGCTAGGAGACCGGCTCCTGCGCGCCCCCCACTGGCCGGAGCCCGGGCTCCGCGCGGGAAGGGGGCGGGGCCACGGCAGGCGTTGGGAGCTGCCGGCGAGCACCGTTAGGGCTGCCTGGCTCGCGGCGCCCGCCCGGCGCCCCTGGCAGGGGTGTCTTGTGTCCCCCTACCTCCAGGCCTTGCTGGTGCCCACGGACAGGTGTCAGCTCGGCTCTCAAGCGGCTGAGAGACATTGAGTCCGGACGAGGCAAGGACGGTTTGCCAGGTGAGCCGCAGCGGGGACGGAGGCTGGGGGGCCACGCCTTACTGAGGGAGAAGAGCTGCCGAGTGCGAAAGGGGCGAGGTGAGGGGATCCCGCTGCAGGGAGGGTGGGCCTGCCCTGCTGGGGCCCGCAGCTTAGACCTTTCGTGCCTGGGGCGTTGACACCCCCTCACAGACACCCGCGGGCCAGTGGACAAAGGGTTAATACGCTAGCGGTGACTGCGGGCCCCGGATGTGAGAGCCAGGACTCCGCGTCAGTTGGCCGAGCCGCAGGTGCGCCAGGGCGGGCGGAGCCGGCGGCGGCCTGACCGTCGGAGCCTTCCTTTCCCCTGCAGGGGCCGCTCGGCTCCCTCTGAGAGCTCCTTGTTTTCTAACTTAAGGGCAACAGGTGGTGCCGGTGGACCGAGAGAGAAAGCCCTGCTCCGCCACGCTGGGAGCGGCAGTTACCTCGCCAATTAGGGTGCGGGGGCGGGAGTTGCCTCTTGCCCTGGAGCGGGTGACCAATGGGGTTTCGGAACATGGGTGGGCAGTGCGGAGTGGGCGTGGTCAGAACCTGAGCCCAAGGTTTCTAGTTCCCCGGTTGCCAGAGCCAGAGCTGCTTTGAGAGCTAAGCGGGTCCTGCGCCCGGCGTAGAAGCGGCTGCTAATGCTTTCTCTTCGGGACTCAGACTCTAATTTGGGAGGTGAGACGTTCTTATTTTCGGGAATGATGTGGTAACAGTGATCTTGGGTATGGTGTTAAGCATTGGAATTAGATCCCCAAGGTAGGATTATGTTATTAGTTCCCTGCCAAAAGAAGGCACTTGGGTGGTTAAGCTGATTTAGACCAGATACTGGTGACTGGGTTTTATCTGGAATGAGGTCTTCGAGGTTTGGGGACTCAGGGGAGCATATTACGACAAGTGAATCAGAGCATTTTAATCAATTATTCCGTCATTTGTCTTGGATTGCGCATGTTTCATATGTTATCTGGTTTGTTTACTGAAGTTTTAAATTCCTCGTGTTGATTATTTTAGCAAAATTAGAGAAAATCAGTTTAAATCTATTTCATGAGAATAACTTATGCATTCCTCCCTCCCCCTTCCAGAAGTCTTATCACCTGATCACCTAGGAAGAGAAGTTCTAAAGCAATAAGAAGAAAGCATTTCAATTTGGGACACCTATTGCAGCTGGAAATGGGGAATGGACTGTCAGACCAGACTTCTATCCTGTCCAGCTTGCCTTCATTTCAGTCCTTCCACATTGTTATTCTGGGTTTGGACTGTGCTGGAAAGACAACTGTTTTATACAGGCTGCAGTTCAATGAATTTGTAAATACTGTACCTACCAAAGGATTTAACACTGAGAAA
>CAUYQV010166234.1:0-30747 GCA_963574575.1 Galagoides demidoff
AGCTCACAGCAACATCAAACTCATGGGCTCAAGCCATCCTCCTGCCTTAGCTTCCTGAATAGCTGGGCCTATAGGCCCCCACCATGACACCCAGCTATTGTAGAGATGGGGTCTCACTCTTACTCAGGCTAGTCTCAAACTGCTGAGCTCAAGCAATCCACCCATCTCAGCCTCCCAGAGTGCTGGAATTATAGGTATGAGCCACCATCCCAGCCTTCTCCATTCCTTTCTAACTCTGTTTTTCCTTTTTTAAAAATGAAGCTATACTGACTGAGTGCAATGGCTCACATCTGTAATCCTAGCACTCTGGGACACCAAAGTAGTGGATCACTTGAGCTCAGTTCAAGACCACCTTGAGCAATGGTGAGACCATGTCTGTCGCCCTTCTTGACCGGCGGGAAGGGCGGCGCATTATGAGTTCGGCGTATGAAAGGAAAAGAGAGCTATAGTAGCTTAAGAAGGAGAAGAATTAGGGCTATAATTACTACGATCCTGCTTGAGAAGGCAATAATCTTATTAGAAGGGGAGAGAGTAGGCTGGGGAGTGTTCTGGATTAACTCAGCCTTGTTGGGGTGGATTGAAAGAGGAGCGTTTGCTCCCCACAAGCCCATAAGTAATGAATAAACACACACACACACACACACACACAGTTAGAGAGAAAAAGAAGAAGTCTCAGACTTTATTGTGGAGGTTATTTATGCTTTAGGGTTGGAGGGGCTATGTGACTAGAGGCATGTAGGCTGAATATGTAAGTAGGAAAGCAGGATGTCTATTTGCAGGGGAGGACGTTATGCAGTCTTATGGTCAGCTATGTCTGGATATAGGTGGAGGCCGTTAGCACAGTGTGCTATAGTATTCTCACTAACCCTTACAATGTCTCTACTAAAAGTAGAAAAACTGGCTTAGTTGGGTGGCACCTGTGGCTCAGTGAGTAGGGCGCTGGCCCCATATATCAAGGATAGTAGGTTTGAACCTGGCCCCGGCCAAACTGCAACAAAAAATAGCCAGGCATTGTGGTGGGTGCCTGTGGTCCCAGCTACTTGGGAGGCTGAGGCAAGGCAAGAGAATCACTTAAGCCCAAGAGTTTGAGGTTGCTGTGAGCTGTGACACCATCGCACTCTGCTGAGGGCAATATAGTGAGACTCTGTCTCAAAAAAATAATTAAATAAATTACTCAATACTAATTTGAAACTAGTAGATGAACAACCACAGGCCCACATGAGAGAAAAACAAGAGACTGGCAGTTTCCACTTTCTGTCTGTTGAAGCCCAGCTGCCATGCTGTGAGGAAGCTCAAGTAGCCCTGTGGAAAGGTCTGTTCAGAGAGGAGCTAAAGCTTTTTTTTTTTTTTTGAGACAGAGCCTCAAGCTATCCCCCCGGGTAGAGTGCCATGGCATCACAGCTCACAGCAACCTCCAACTCCTGGGCTCAAGCGAGTCTCCTGCCTCAGCCTCCCAAGTAGCTAGGACTACAGGCACCCACCATAGCGCCGGCCATTTTTTGGTTGCAGCCATCATTGTTGTTTGGTGGGCCCGGGCTGGGGATTCAAACCCGCCACCTTAGGTGTATGTGGCTGGCGCCTTAGCCGATTGAGCCACAGGCACCAAGCCTAGGAGCTAAAGCTTTTACATCCCTGGCATAGCTTTGAGCCACCATCCAATACCAACTTGTTGGCCATGAGTGAGTGAGCCATTTTGGAAGTGGATTTTCCAGTCCAGTCAAACTGCCCCCAACTAAAGCCTCAGTTTGCAGAGATGAATCATCCTTGCTGATTCATTCATGAGAAATAAAAATGACTATTGTGATATTAAGGTATTAAATTTTAAGATAATGTGTTATGTGGCAATAGATAATTACCTCTTCTTTCTGTAATGGTTTTACCTTACTCTAATGCTTTACTTAAGTTCTGACAGGTATTTTATCTCCTGTCTTAACAGATTTTACCTTTCTTTCTTTGTTTCTTTCTTTCTTTCTGAGACAGAGTTTCACTTTTTTGCCCTTGGTAGAGTGTTGTGGCCTCATAGCTCACAGCAACTTCACACTCTTGGGCTCAAGCAATTCTCTTGCCTTAGCCTCCCAGGTAGCTGTGACTACAGGCACCTGCCACAATGCCTGGCTATTTTTAGAGATGAGGTCTTGCTCTGGCTCAGGCTAGTCTGGAATCTGTGAGCTCAGGCAATCCACCTGCCTTCGCCTCTCAGAGTGATAGGATGACAGGCATGAGCCACCGCACCCGGCCTACCTAACCATTTTATTACAAATGAGTTCACTTACTTTATAAAGGTTTTGGAATATATGATGTGATTGCTTTAAATTCTTATCTTCTTTTTCTTTTTTGACCCAGTCTTACTCTGTCAACCTGGGTAGAGTGTCATGGCATCAGCCGAGCTCACAGAAACCTCTAACTCTTGGGCTCAAGAGATCCTCTTACCTCAGCCTAGCTAGGACTTTAGGCAGCCACAACAGTGCACAGCTAATTTTTCTGTTTGTTTTCGAGACAGAGTCTCACTCTGTCACACTGGGTAGAGTGTCATGGCATCATAGCTCACAGCAACCTCAAATTTTTGGGATTGAGAAATCCTCTTGCCTCAGCCTCCCGAGGAGCTAGGACTACGAGTGCCTGCCATACATCTGGCTAGTTTTTCTATTTTTAGAAGAGACTCTAAGACCCAAGAGAGGGTCGCAGTCTTGGTGTCCCATCATGGGAGGATTACAGGTATAAGCTGCCTCTTATCTTCTTTCTGCTAACTTTCTTTTCTGATGAAAGATTCTTACTTGCCATTTTTCTTTCCTGTGTCTTTTCTCCTATTTTTTCATTTTTATCACATTTTTTTGGCTAGGCTCTGTGGCTCACGCTTATAATCCTAGCATTCTGGGAGGCTAAGGCCAGAGGATGCCTTGAGCTCAGGAGTTCAGAGACCAGCCTGAGCAAGACTGCGACCCTCTCTCTACTAAAACTAGTTTGTTGGGCATGATGGTGCATGCCTGTAGCCCAAGCTACTCAGGAGGCTGAGGCAGGCGGATCCCTTGAATCCAGGAGGTTTTTTTTGTTATTTGTTTGTTTGTTTGTTTGTTTTTGAGACAGAGCCTCAAGCTGTCACCCTGGGTAGAGTACTATGGCATCACAGCTCACAGTAACCTCCAACTCCTGGACTGAAGTGATTCTCCCGCCTCCGCCTCCCAAGTAGCTGGGACTATAGGCACCCACCACAATGCCTGGCTATTTTTTGGTTGCAGCCATCATTGTTGTTTGGCGGGCCTGGGCTGGATTCAAACTTGCCACCTCAGGTGTATGTGGCTGGTGCCTTAGCCGTTTGAGCCACAGGCGCCAAGCTGAATCTAGGAGTTTAAGGCTTCTGTGAATTAGAATGAGGCCACAGCACTCTAGCCTGGGCAACAGAGTGAAACTATGTCTTAAAAACAAAATTATATATTTTGAAACCCCATCTTGAATCCTTTTACATTAATAATTATATTCTGAGTCATTGGCTGTGGGTCTCTGCTATGTCTTGAGCTGTTGGTCTGGCACTGAGGTACTTGAAAACATTATTGCAAATGTGTGGGTCTGGCTCAGTGCCTGTGGCTCAAGCGGCTAAGGTGTCAGCCACATACACCTAAGGTGGCGGGTTTGAATCTAGCCTGGGCCCGCCAAACAACAATGATGACTGCAACCAAAAAATAGCTGGGTGTTGTGGCGGGCACCTGTGGTCCCAGCTACTTGGGAGGCAGGGGCAGGAGACTCGCTTGAGCCCAGGAGTTGGAGGTTGCTGTGAGCAGTGAAGCCATGGCACTATCCAGCACGACAGCTTGAGGCTCTGTCTCAAAAAAAAAAAAAAAAAGAAGAAGAAAATGTGTGGGTCCCCATAACATCCTACTAAGTTTACTATGTAACCCTACCTAAGTTTACTATGATGTCTGGGTCGGAATGGGCTTGATGAACTGCATTCTTTATAAAATCAGGAGTGCTGACAAAAGAAGTAAAACTTTCAAAGCTTCAGTGCCTATCATAGTCATCACCATCCAGCTTTACTTGCAGTCAGTCCACAAAGAGGCCTGGAGGTCTAAGCAAGCTGTGTTACGTGGAACATCCCTGGACAGTCGAATAACTGTCATTTATTTAGTGGCATGAATGAGATGCATCACCAGAGAAAAAGAAATCAATATTTGAGCAAGATGAGTTCTTCCTGGAACTGCTCTTTGCATGACCTAGCATTGCGTGTGAGTGACTTATTTTAGCTTTTCTTTCTCCCCTGACATCAGAGATTAGCATCTTTCATGTTGCTCACAATACGGAATTTCGATCTTCCTTTGCTTCATCCATGGATTGCTTTCTATGCATATGATTTTTGGATGTGTCATTTAGCCCTACCTTTTCCATATCTTCTTGGAGACAGACCTGGTCCAGGGAAGCTCCTGACATCTGTAAACATACATCATAGAGGAATGGTTGGTTTCGCCCAACAGGATGTGTTTTGCCATCTGCTATAGACTTAATGTATCCCCTTTTAATTCACATATTAAAACCTAACCCCTCCCTGCTGTGATGGTACTTGGTGGTGGGACTTTGGGGAGGTAATGAGTTCATGAGGGTGGAGTCCTCATGAATGGAATTAGGGCCCTTCTTAGACCCCAGAGGGCTCTGAAGTCTCTTCTGCTACATGAGGGCACAGTCAGAAGGTAGCTGTAAATGAATAGATAGTTCACAGACTGAGCCTGCTGGTGCCTTGCGCTTGGACTTTGCAGGCTTCTGAATTGTAAGAAATCAATTTCTGTTATTTATAAGCCACCCATTCTCTGGTGTTCTGTTTTAGCATTCTGAGTGGACTAAGATAACACCTTTGTTGGGCATTTTCCTGTATCTCGGTTTAAACTCTTCTAAATTGGCATCACCTCGTCATATGGGATTTAAGGTGCTGCCTGATTTTGTCAAAGATGGAATTTCTCTTTCTGGCTTTTGGGATTCAAGTCATTCCCCAGAAGAAGTAGCTGCATGATCCTCATTCCTTGGCATATTTATTTTTACCTTTTAAAAAAAATTTTTTTTTTTTTTTGAGACAGAGCCTCAAGCTATCCCCCTGGGTAGAGTGCCATGGCATCACAGCTCATAGCAACCTCCAACTCCTGGGCTCAAGCGAGTCTCCTGTCTCGCCTCCCAAGTAGCTGGGACCACAGGCGCCTGCCACAACGCCCGGCCATTTTTGGTTGCAGCCATCATTGTTGTTTGGCAGGCCGGGCTGGGGATTCAAACCCGCCACCTTAGGTGTACGTGGCTGGTGCCTTAGCCGATTGAGCCACAGGCGCCGAGCCTTAAAAATGTTTTTTAAGGGCAGTGCCTGTGGCTCAGTGAGTAGGGCGCCGGCCCCATATACCGAGGGTGGCGGATTCAAACCTGGCCCCAGTCAAACTGCAACAAAAAAGTAGCTGGGCGTTGTGGTGGGCGCCTGTAGTCCCAGTGTCTCGGGAGGCTGAAGCAGGAGAATTGCCTAGGCCCAGGAGTTGGAGGTTGCTATGAGCTGTGACTCCACGGCACTCTACTAAGGGCAATGAAGTAAGACTGTTTCTAAAAAAAAAAAAAAAATGTTTTTTAAAGAATGTGGCCTGGTGACCTGGTGTGGTGGCTCTCACCTGCAATCCTAGCACTCTGGGAGGCAGAAGTGGGTGAATTGCCTGAGCCTAAGGAGTTCAGAGACCAGCCTGAGAAAGAGAAAAACTCTGTCTCTACTAAAAAATAGCTAGGCCTCAAGGCAAGCACCTGTAATTCCAGCTATTTGGGAGGGTGAGGCAGGAGAAACGCTTGAGCCCAGAAGTTAGAGGTTGCTGTAAGCTAGGCTAATGCCATGGCACTCTAGCTGGGGTGACAAAGCAAGACTCTCCCTCTGTAGAAAAGAAAGAAAAAAGGCCAGTTTCTAAGCAAGTACGTCGTCTTCCTCAGCATTTCTGTAGCCTGGGTGGTTCTTGAGATTTAGTGCCTCCTCCTACCCCCTATTCCTCTTTTGCCTCTCTGAAGGCACCTGGCCACATGACCTGTCCAATTTACTTTGCTTTACTTACCTGGCTTCTGGGGCCCTTCTCCCACCTCCATGATGGACACAAAGAGACCTGCTTAGACCCTCCACTGTACTCTTGCCAGATAAGCCCTGGCTACTCCATGTTAGGAAGTTTACTGCTCTGACACTGGGGCCATTAGACAAGAGAGGACAGTAACTAGACCCAACTAGACCTGAATGGTGGTGATGACTTGAAACACAAAATTCTGTGAAAATCAGTGGGTTTTTTTTTTTTTTTGCATGTGGGGAGGGTATCAAATGACTGGGAGAGAGTCTGATATTTGCTGAAAAAATAGCACGAAGCCACTGCTCTCTGCACTGGGTTGAGTTGTGTTCCCCTTAAGATAGGTTAAGCTCCCAACCCCAGGAGCCTGTGAATATGACTTTATTTGGAAATAGGCTCTATGCAGATGTAATCAAGTTAGAGAGCGGTCACATTGGCTAAAGATGAGCCCTACTCCAATGACTGGTGTCCTTATAAGAGGTAAATTTTGCATATGCAGACAGACACACAGAGACAGGCCATATGAAGACAAACACTGAGGATGGAGAGGTGCATATACAGTCAAAGAGCACTGAGGATGGCCAGAAACACCAGAGAATGCATGGCTCCATTACACCTTGATTTTGGATTCCTAGCCTCCAGATTTGGGACAGAACAAGTTTATGTTGCTTTAAGCCACTCTGGTTGTGGTCTTTGTCATGAGAGCTCAAAGAAACTACCATTACCATGTTCCACTCTCCCACCAGTCGATGGCAACCTCTAATCTTATTTCTGTCTCTGAATTCACCTCTTATTCAGATTTTTTTTTTGAGACAGAGTCTTACTATGTGGTTCTCAGTAGAGTGCTATGGCATCACAGCTCATGGCAACTTCAAACTCTTGGGCTTAAGCTATTCTCTTGTCTCAGCCTCTCAAGTAGCTGGAACTATGGGTGCCCACCGCAATGCCCGGCTATTTTGTTTTTGCAGTTGTCATTGTTGATTAGCTGGCCCAGGCCAGGTTTGAACCCATGAACCTCGGTGCATGTAGCTGGCACCGTAACCAGTGTGCTATGGGTGCTGAGCCTGGATTTTTTTAAAAACTTTATTCAAATTAATATGAGGGAACAGTATTTAGCTTACATTTTTCTCACTTCCAGGGCAAAATTCCATTTGTAGAAGAGCCCATCACCCAGGGAGTGTGTTGTACACCCTCACAATGTACACAACAGGTAAGATCCTGCCTCATGCCCCTGAACTGGGCTATAATGGTGTTTTATTGTTCTTAGGAACATGTAATTGTTTATATATTTATTTCATATTAATATGGAGTACATTGGATATTCATCTTTCCATTCTTGTGATACTTTACTAAGAAGAATGTATTTCTTTTTTTTTTTTTAAGACAGAGCCTCAAGCTGTCCCCCTGGGTAGAGTGCCGTGGCATCAAAGGTCACAGCAACCTCCAACTCGTGGGCTCAAGCAAGTCTCCTACCTCAGCCTCCCAAGCAGCTGAGACCACAGGTGCCCGCCACAATGCCCAGCTATTTTTTGGTTGCAGCCATTATTGTTGTTTGGTGGGCCCGAGCTGGATTCGAACCCGCCACCTTAGGTGTATGTGGCTGGTGCCTTAGCCACTTGAGCCACAGGCGCCAAGCCTTTATTAGCTTTCTGCTCTTGGCCATGGATACAGTCTGCAGGAACCTCCACCATATTGATGGTGTTATGCTAATTGACCTGGTGGGCAGAAAGTGGCCAGCACCTTAGATGCCTTAGTAAAATACAGGTGTGACGAGACAGGCACGAAACCCTATGGCGATTCACTCCATGCAAGTAGAGATTTTGGGAGGTAGAGACCTGGGGCATGCCAGCTGTGCCTTCTGAGTAAGGAGCACATCGTTGTACCTTGAAACTTCTACCATTAAGAAAGCAGCATGGTTTTAGTAGCCCTCTCAGCATTCAGAGATGGTGTACCCCACAATGGGAAAGAGTGTTCCAGGCGCCCACTATCAGATCTAGAGGCTTCCAGTTTTGAGTAGAGCAAAAGAAGACACTGTGTTAAGACCGAGCTACCGAGCAAGGTGCTGAACCACTCACTCCATGCAGCCAGCAAAGTCTGTGGTTCTAGAAGTGTCTGTGGAGGTGAGAGCATGGCAGAGTTTCTGATAAGCCCTGCATGTCACAAACTGGCCCTTAGTGTTCTTAGGCTGTGCCTCAGTGGCAAACAGCTGCCCTCTGTTTGGAAAGCAATTTCTGGCATGACCAGGACTGAGTGGCCAGAGTTGCTGGTGAGCCTGGTGTGGTCACATGCAAGTCCCAGGATAGCGAGCACAGCAGCCACCCACCACATGATGGGAGCAGCTGAGGTGTCAGGCTGAGTGGCTTTGAGGACAGAGTGAGTCCAGGCCGTGCCGCCTGCACCCACTGCACCTCCTCTCCCTCCACTTGTGCTTGTGGTCTGGGGGTCCCCTGCAGAAAGTGGAGAAGGAGCAAGAGTGCTGCCGTGTCCCTAGCAAGAAACACAGGGCCAGCACAGTATGCTGGTGCCCACTGGGGCCTGTAGGGGGGCCCTGGAGGACATAGTGAAGGGAAATGCTCCCCACAAAGGGGCTGCGGCCTGCATGTGGTCATTCCACCTGCAGGGTGATGTAGATTGATGGTGTTCAAGGTAAGCAGACTAAACAGGGTAGTGTAAGGGCTGGAGATGATGCCTGTGGGGGGAAGAGGCATCCAGAGGGCCTATAGAAGAGGCCCCGTGCATGTGCAGGCATCTGTGTCTCACACCAGCACTCACCAGAGGCCCCCCTGCTGGCCCAAGCAGCAGGTGGGAAGGGCAGCCGGCCAGTGGACATTAGCTACCTGCTGTCCTCAGCCCTTCCCTGCTTATGCAGTTGTGCCAGGGACAGAGTGTCCATGAGAGAAGAAACAAAAGTTGTGCATGGGCCAAACAGGGTGGGCCCAACAGGGTGGGCCCCTCTTCATTAAGTCTGGCCTAGCCTGCCAGCAGCACAGACCAGTACTGCCCACCTGCAACCCCAATCTCTTGGAACACCAGCCTGCCCCTTGAGGTAGAGGAGGGAGCAATTCATCCTCACAGAGACTGACACATACTCGTGGGAAGGAGTCTTTCCCTAACCCTCCTGTATCCTCCAGGACACTCAGCAGGGCTCACAGAATTCTCAGGCTATTGACATGCTGTCTTAGAAGAAAAGAGATGGTCACAAATTCTCTGTCATGCCTCCACTGAAAACCAAGAGCTGTGCCCCTTCTCTCTGAAACTGGGTGGGCCTGACCCACAGACCACCACAGAAGTGAGGCTGCACCATTTCTAAGGGTGCACTTTCTGTGACTTCCAGTTGCTCTTTCTTGGAGTGCTGGCTAATGGAAGCCAGCATGCAGGAACCCAACGACTCTGAGCCTGTCATGCCATGGGGGAACCCAAGCCACCCTCACACCCAGGCTGCGTGGAGTGTATATGTGCATGTGTCTGAGGAGCTGGCCTTGTTGACACCCAGCCTGGCTGCTGCGGGCACAGAACTGGGTTGCTATCACTCATGACAAGGCCGTGGGTCCGTGGGTGGCTGTTTGCAGTCCATGAGTAGTGTGTGCTGACAACCAGGGGCACCTTGTCTCCTGCTCATGCTGAGAGGCTGCTTGTTTGCCTGAGAGGGTGAGAGAGTCAGGACATGTCTGCTGCCTGCCCTAGGTACATGCATCCTGTAGTTTGAGTAAATAAGCACCCAAGGGGCAGACTTCCAGCTCAACCCCATCTGTTCCTTTCCCTGCCTTGCTGGACAGAGGTTCAGGAGCCCCACATAGGGGGTGCACAGCCACACTGGTGCTCTTTCCTCCTCCTTGCGTTGCTTCCGCTCCCAGGGACTACACTTTGCATCAGGCCGTTTTTCTAGGGAAACTAGGTTTAGAATACACAACAACAATAAAACTTTAGCTATACATCTGCTCTAAAGAAAGAAAGAGAACTTTATCTGTTCCCCAAGTGAGAGAGAAGTCAAAGGCAGAGTTGTCCTGGGAGCAAGAAGGTGCAGAAGTGGCCTTGAGTGCTGACAGGCGGCTTCTAGCACAGGTAGTATGAGGGACAGCCACAGGCTTGTGCTAGCAGGAAAACAGCCTGCGTATGAGGCCCAGCCCTGGGGAGCTGTCCCATCCCTGGAAGAAGACTAAATCCTACCTACCACCCACAGAAATCAGCAAAGGTTTTCCATCTGCCTAGAGATCTAAGTGGAAACAAAAAGGTCCCAAAAGAAACAAAAACTCTGAGCATGTGACACGTGACAGCGTGAGATCTGAATTTCTACTTATTCTTGGTGTGTGATCTCAGCTAAGAAACTAAAATAAAAAGTTGTTTAATGTGATCAAAATCCCCAGTTCCTGAGAAGAAGAAAACACGTTTTTCTCTGTCAGGCTACTTCTGAAAGATGAGCTGACCATAGCATGTTCTGGTTGTACAAGGGAAGAAATTAGCATGAGAAATGTAGAGACAAATGAAAGAATAGAAACAATAGGGCGGCGCTGGCCCAACATACCGAGGATGGCAGGTTCGGGTTCAAACCCGGCTCGGCCAGCTAAAACAGCAGTGGTAACAGCAACAAAAAATGGCTGGGCATTATGGTGGGTGCCTGTGGTCCGGGCTGCTCGGGAGGCTGGGGCAAGAGAATTGCTTAAGCCCACGAGTTGGATGTTGCTGTGAGCTGTGAAGTCACAGCACTCTACCGAGGGTGACAAAGTAAAACTCTGTCTCAAAAAAAAAAAAAAAAAGAATAGAAACAATAACAAAATAAAAGGCAAAAGGCCAAGTTCAGTGGCTCATTCCTGTAATCCTAACACTCTGGGAGGCTGAGGCAGGTGGATTGCCTGAACTCACAAGTTCGAAACTGAGCCAGAGTGAGACCTCATCTCTAAAAATAGCTGGGTGTTGTGGCAGGCGCCTGTAGTCCCAGATACTTGGGAGGCTGAATCAAGAGAATCGCTTGAGCCCAAGAATTTGAGGTTGCTATGAGCTGTGAAGCCAGGGCACTCCACCCAGGTGACAAAATGAGACTCTGTCTCTAAAAAGAAATCAAAACAAAAAGGCAATATAAATGAACAATTTTTATGAGGCAAGTAGTTTAGGAACCAGAAATGGAAAATATCACAGAACTTAAAAACTCAAAGGAAAGGCTAGAAACAGACAACAGAAATGAGAATTAACAAACTAGAAAGTAGAGATAAGAAGATCATCCTGAAAACAGCACAGAAAGATTTTTAAAATATCTAATATGTGGGCCAATATGAGACAGAAAGACAGGATGAGATAACCCACGCAGGCAGTCTTCGCCACGCCTGCTGCTGTAGCAAAACACCGCAAAGGGGTAATTTATAAACAGCCCAAACTCATCACTCACAGTTCAGAGGCTGGAAATTGGAGGTTGAGAGCTTGCAGGTTTGGGGTTTGGTGAGGGCTGCCCTCTGCTTGCAGGAAGGCACGCAATTTCTGTGTCCTCACACGTGGATGGCAGAGAGCCCCCTGCTTATAAGGCACTAACCCACCCATTGGTATGGAACCCCACAGCCCAGATGCCTCCTGAAGACCCCTCCTCTTACTGCTGTCTTAGGTTTCAACATTTTGGAATTTGGAGATTTTGGCAGGACATATACTCAAACCACTGAAGGCAGTAGGGACAGAATGAGAATGAGGCAGTTGGATGATGACCAAGAATTTTCCAGAATGGAAAGCATGTGTTTGTTAGGGCTGCCACAGCAAAGTAGCACTGACTGGGTGGTTTTGACAACAGACAAGCCCTGGAAGCTGGACATCCAGGGTCAGCTGCTGCAGTGCCAGCTCCTTCCAGGCCTCTCCCCTGGGCGGGGAGGCGGCACTTCCTTCTGTGTCCTCACAGTGCCCCTCTATATGTCTGTGTCCTCATCTCCCCACTTTATAAGGACACCAGTCAGATTGGATGAGGGCCACCCTGATGGCCTCATATGACCCTAATTCTCTCTTTAAAGCCCTGTCCACAAAGGGGGCAACATTCTGAGGTTTGGGGAGTCAGAACCTAAACAGATGTATTTGGGGAGGGAGAATAGAGATCAGCTCCTAGCGCAGAAAATGGCTGAAGACTGAAAACTCTGGAAGCTCAAGTCTTAGATTTAAGGGTGAAAGGTGGAGGCTGCTCCCCCAGACTTGAGCAGGATTAAAATGCAGACTCCCCATAGAAGAGACTCTAGAAGGTCAGCGTAGAAAAGGAGACACCTCCAGGGAGGGATGTCGAGATCAATAGTGACGACTGTCACCTACCATAAAGGCTGAGGAGAAGGACGGGACATTGTCACTGTGCAGAGAGGAAATAAATGCCAACTGAGGTGAGCGCCTGGCCAGCTGGACCACTGACCCCAGAGACTAAGGGCACATCATGGACATCTCTAAGTGGCAGCTCAATGTCACGACCTGGAGGAGGGACCCAAGCTGAGAAGGAAGATATGGGACAGGCTTAAGTAATGTCAGGCTGGCTTGGGGGTCCAGAGGGTGATGGGGGATGGGATAGCAGGTTTGAGCAACCAGGAAGACACTGCTGTCCGCTGCTGCTCCTGGGAACCCTGTGGTCAGGCACCCACAGGCAGGCAGGGCACCAGCCCCCACGCCAGGCCACTTGCTCACACCTGGCTGGAGATGCAGTCTGTGCTGCCCCAAGGTACCAGGCACCACCATGTGAGGGAGTAACTAGCAGCCTACACACGCAAGGCAGTCCCCACCACTAAGGACCTCTTTTACGGAGGCTGAGACAGGCTCCCTTCATCTTCCTGTTGCAGCGGGGATTGTTGCAGCGGGGATTATTGCAGCACCCCCCATGCTCTGACATGACCAGAGCAGCCTTGAGACCAGTCCCCCACTCCATCACTGCCCCACTCTCAGGGGAACAATCTAGCCCACTAAGCTGAGTTCTGGATACCACCCTGGAAGCAGCCACCCTGTAGTGAGCTGCAAGCCTGAGGGGCTCATGCTGATGACAGGTTTGCTGGGCCCAAGGGCCCTGGGCACCATCCCAGGCAATCCAGCAGGGAGCCCCAGGGTCTGGAGACCCAGGCTGTGGCCTACAAGGTGGAAGCATGGGGGGCAGGGGAGAGCATCCCTTTGGCCCTGGGACTCTTATCCCAAGAAACAGGCACAGTAGGGGCTCTGATTGGAATCCCAATCCAAAGATTGCTGCTCCATAGGCTGTGTGAGCCCAGTAATGGGGATTCATGAGTTCTTATCCCCTCTGGGTAGCATGCCTTACAACTGGGTGAAAGGCTCTAACACACACACACACACACATATACAAATGCACACATATGCACACACAAACGTGCACACAGCACCAACCCAAGGGGAGTGGCAGCTCTGTCTGGCCCTCCTACTGCCAGCTGCTGTCCCCATTGTCCTGATGCTCTATTCGGTTCAGACAGCAGAATGCTACCCACAACCCACATTTTTAACAAAAAGCAAAAGAGCTTACAGAATCTCTCCCATCTAGGTAAAAATGAAGCTTTTAGTGATCAATGAGAAAACAAGTACTCTGAAAAGAAGCTAGTGACATGAGAGGGAGCTCTGGAAACAGACCGTGGAACTTGTTTTCACTGTCCTGTGACCTCACTGCCAAAAACTTTTGAACTTGTCACCATAACAACTCTCACATTTGCTCATCTTTAAAATATAAAATATTGTTTAACATCTTTAAAATATGAACTTCCTATCTGTAAAAAGTCTTCTAAATAAAAGGTTTCAGTGAGTTTTGAACTCATCTGTTAAAAATATACTAATGCAACTCTTTCCAATTATTTATTTATCTATCTATTTTTTGGTGACAGAGTCTCACTATATTGTCTTCAGTAGAGTGCCTTGGTGTCACAGCTCACAACAACCTCAAACCTTTGAGCCCAAGCGATTCACTTGCCCCAGCCTCCCTAGTAGCTGGGATTATAGGTACTCACCACAGTGCCCAGTTATTTTTTTGTTTGTTTGTTTAGCAGGCCCGGGCCAGGTTCTAACCCATCAGCCTTGGTGCATGTGGCTGGCACCCTAAACACTGAGCTATAGGTGCTGAACCAATTTTTAATTTTTCATTAGCAATCACGTTAAAATGAGTACACAATGTTTTTAATAATAAGCGAAGCATTTAAAAATACTTTTTATTTCATTTTATCTCATTTTTTCTAATTTTGTGTGTGTGTTATAATGTATTTATTTATTTATCTTTAGAGATGAAGTGTCACTCCATCCCCCAGACTGGAGTGTGGTGGCCCCATTATAGCTCAGTGCAGCCTTCAACTCTTGGGCTCAAGTGATCCTCCCACCTCAGCTTCCTAAGCAGCTAAGACTAGAGGCACAGGCCACCATGCCTGGTTTATTTAATACTTTTAGTTAAATAGCTTATATATACTTGGGAAATTTTGCTCAGGTGTTCTTTACTGATGGGCTGAATCTGAAGACCACTTGTCAAGCTAAAGAATTTTTAAAATTTTTTTTGAAGAGTTAAAACATACACAAAATACTAATGGGAAAATTGGAAGCAGTATAGAAGGAAGTGCAGTTGGCTGAGCTTTTCACAAGTAGACAAGCTCCTTGACTGTAAACCAAGGGTAATAACAGCCCCTCTCAGGGACGAAGGGGAGGAAAGAGCGTCAGACGCACGTAGAGCCCAGCCATGGTGGCTGCTGGCATAAGGCTGAGCTAGTGAACTTGAGAATGCTCAGCCACGCCCAACCTGAAGATCTGTGCCCATCACTCTCCCCGCTGCAGGGTAAAGGGAAACACAGGGTGGAGATGTGGAAGGAATATGGCAGCCTATATTTCTAAAATACGGCCACAGTGTTTCCTGTCCACGTATTCTTCCAGAACTTGTTACTCTCCCACAAAGAGGGCAAGACCCCTGACCCCAAGAGAACTTCTGTGGATACCTCCATGCAGACAATGGTGCCTTATAGGTGAAGGTGGGGCCAGGTCAGAGGAGACAGCTCAGCTCTGCCTGGCTCTGTCACTCCGGAACCCCCCAGCCATATAGGATACCTGCCAGTGTGCTGAAGAGGCAGCAGGTAGGTGGAGGGAGCTCCTGAGGAAACTGGCTGTCCCAGCCCCTAGCTCCTGAGTCCTCCCAGCCCAGTCAGTGCCAGACACCCAGGGGCCACTGGGTGTGAACAAACGAGAGCCACCCAGCTGAGCCCGGTCGGCCCCAGAACCCAGCAGACAAGAATACACATGATTGCTGTCGGGGTGATTGATTACTCATCCCTAGAAAACTGGAAGCAGTAGCTTTGCTGAGTCTCAGTACTTGGAAACGGTCCAGCCAGGACTTAGAAATAGCACCTCCATACTTGTTACTGGTGAACTACTGGGAACTCAGTGGGTACAGTGTTCCCAGCCCTTGGTGCGTGGAGAGGGAGGTCAGGGAAGTGACATGGACTCTGTGACATACTGGCAACTTTTACGTGTAAGCACTGGCTGTCCACGTTGGGCCACGGTCCCCTGAGCCCAGGGAACCAGGGAATCAGATGGTCACATCTGTGAGGCTGGTAACACTGGTTTCTGCTGAGAGGAGGCTGAGGGCTCCCACCATACCCCTGCCCCCTGCATGGACCTCTGCTCCCTACCTGGTCACCTGTCGCCTCACCAGGAGCATGGTCCAGGGCATAGCTGTGAAGTGGGTGGCACATCACTGCATCTTACACAAAAGAAACAGCAACATAGGTGCACATCCCCACGTGGCCCTGCTCCTTTAGTGCCCTTTAAAAGCCGAATTCTAATCAGTCCAATGCTAGGATGGGTCCCCATAAGCCCTCAGATTAACAGCTCAGAGTTATAGCTCACACATTCTGTGCTGTCAGTACTCCCCTCCGGGATAGAGGCCAGGAGGGTCTCAGCTGTCAGAGCCTGTTAACCCCCTGCCTCCCACTATCCCATGTGTTATTCTGATAACGAATGACACTCATTCGGGGATGAAACTCAGCATTAAAATGTTCAAGTTAAAAAAAATCTGAGAATGATTTTTATGGGGATGAAGTGACTGATCCTTTCTGGGAGTTTATATCGTAGTGTGGGGAGGGCTTTGGATTAAAATCCCTCATCCTGGAAACCTGGGACATTGTGCTTCCTGCTGCCTGTCACTTGAAACTGAAGTATTTGGCTTAAGCTTATTTTTTCTCTATAAGCTGCCCAGCACATACTTTGCCCCAAGAGTGGTTTTACAAAGCAAAGATACTTATTCCCTGAGCTGTGTAAAATCTGCACCCCTCCAAGTGACCTGCTTATGGAGAAGGCAGAGAATGAAGTGGGCGGCTGGGTGGATGAGGCCACTGGGCTCCTAGCAACATCTGTCACCACTGTGGGCTGATACCCAGGCTCAGGGTGGCCCACCCTGTGATGGCTCTTACCTCACAGGCACAATGGCATTGTCTATGTGTAGGGGGAGAGAACAATGTCCCTGAATCAAGTGATGTCTCCAAGTCAAGCACTTGCCAAGTGGCTCCCTGTCCTCCCCAATCTCACACTCTCTTGAGACAGGGTTTAGGTTGTGGTGGGGTCAAGTTTACAGAGGTGAACAAGACCTTGCATCACCACTTCTAGCTGCCCGACTCAGGCCTCACTCCTTCTCAGTTTCTCTCCCTAAGTAAGAGACATCCTGACTTGGCTTCAGGGTCATTTCAAGAACCAAGTGGCATCACAAGGTATAAAGGTGCTTTAAGCTAGCAGGGCGCTGCTTCCCAGAGCAGCCAGGGTCTGTGAGGAGCCTCTCTGGCAGCCTTCTACCTCTGCAGGCTCCCTCCACCTGAGTTCAGATGTGTCTTCTTGATTGTGTCTGTAACACTGGACATACCATGATGCCTGCTGTCCAGCGGCCCCTTGAAAAATACCAGAGAGGAGAAGGGAGTAAAGGGGGTGCAGGTGGAGGGAAGAGAGGCCCGGCATGGGAGAGGACAGGTGAACAGAGGACAGGAAGGAGTGGCCACCTTCAGGCCAAGAATGTGTCTGCAGACTCTTAAAATGCTGACACCCAGGAGGCTTCCCCTGCAGGCCAGGGAACAAGCCACATCTACCCCCTCTCCAAACTTTGGCTTGTGGGAGGGGAAGTAGGGAAGGTGATCACATGCAGCCACTCCCCCCTGCAGGGACAGGGCACCCAGGGCAGGCTCTTACTGGGTCCCCTAGGGCAGTGTCCTCCTCTCTGTTATCATATCAGGTGTCTAGTCCTCTAGAAGGGCCTGGCCCCAGGTTTGGGGTTTGGGGTCATGCAGCAGGGGATCTGGGAACAGCCTCCTCTAGTCCTGTCCCGCCCACCTTTTCTGGCAGGGCCTGCTCCTTCCCTATACTGAATCCCACCCCAGCCCATCTCTCTCTATCATAGCCCCATGCCCTATATCCCTGCCTCCCCAACCTGGTCTCCTTCCAGAATGGAAACATCTAGAATGTGCTGGAAATAGTGGGTGCCCCTTAAGACTGAGTGAGCATCCTGCTCAAGGTCCATAGAACAGTGAACAAGACCCTGATCCCACGAGGCCCAGATAAGTGGGTAGCCCACCCAGGCCCATCTCCCCCAATAGTAAAATAAGGTAGCAGAGAAAATAGTGTTTAGGACCCCTGGGACTCACATTCTGAGTGTAAAGTTTTGAACTAATGAGGTGACTCCAGAGGTAGGTGCAGTTAAAACTGACAGTAGAATCCTGAGAGGGGCCACCTATGCACCCCAAAGAGCTCATGCCCAGTACCTCATCCTGTGGAGCCCTGACTGCACTGGACAGCACATCCAGAGATGCCAACATCCTGGTCCCCAACCCTGTGAACAAGAAGAAAGGGTTCTGTGGACACAGTTGGCTTGGGACTACGAGAGGAGTACTTCCTGGGTAACGGAAACGCTCTCCACATGTGTGAAATCTGTTGTGCTGTGAATGTAAGATTTGTGCATTTTACTGCATGTAAATTATGCCTTAATTTGAAATAAAATAAGCTCCCTTCAAATTCTGAATGAATACACACAAGTAAATAAGTGACATGAGGCACAGAAACACATGGGCTAAATGGAGGCCCCTCAAGGGTCAGCCTGAACAGGACCCACCCAGGGAGGGACACCCACCCCCACTGGAATCAGGCAGGACACAATGAGTGTTGTAAGTAGTTTCAGGAATAGCAAAGGTGGCTGCAGATTGGACTGTGATTTCTCCAGGAGACAGTCATAATGGAAAAGGATTATCAGGTTCAATTTGGAATATTTTAAAATTATTGGCATTTTATTTTTAAATTTCTAATAATTTTTTAGAGTCAGCATCTTGCTCTGCTGCCCAGGCTGGAATGCAATGTGTGGGCATTTTATCTTCACTTTGACTTCTCTGTTGTTTGAGTTCTTTTCTCTTTTAACTTTAGGCATAATCAATACATAATAAACTGAAAATATTTAAAGTGCATAATTTGCTAAATTTTGACACAGTACACCCACAAAACCATCTCTACAGTCAAGACAAGGACCATGTCCATCACCTGTGCCTGGAGAGCTCCTCCTGCCCTGGGGCCGCCCCACACATCTGGAGCTGGCACTGACGTACCTTCCCCCATTGCCACCTGTTTAGTCTGCATTTCTGGGATTTTTGCATGTACTTTTCTCACCCGACTTCTTCATTTCACATAATTATTCTGAAAGTCGTCCGTGTGTGACACCGTCAGTACTTTATTCCTTTTTTTGCTGAGTAGGACAGTCATGTGTCCCTTGACGGGAATGTGCTCTTTGAGATTTGTCATGGGGCTATTTCGCCGCTGTGTGAACATCACAGGGTATACCACACAAGCCCAGGTGGCACTTTGGCCACACACAGCTGCACAGGACAGCCTACCACCCTGGCTGTTCCCCTGCCAGCCTGTGACTCCAACACCACTCTACGTACTCCTGGAACTGCACATAGGTAGACGTGAAATGTGCAGTAAAAATACAATAGAAAAGATTTTTAAAATGGGGAGGAATAACATCAGCAAGACAGGTAGAAGCCCCCAGCACTCATGGCACTCACAAAGACAGCCAGAATGACAGATAATAACTATCTTGTAGCAAAAACCACTGAGGGAGGCATGTAAGAGGAAGAACAGAGAACAGAGACCCTGGTGAGTACCGAAAGGCAGAAAGACCACACAGAACAGAAGGACACACCAGGCCGTCCCTACCCCAGCCCCCAACAGGATCGGGGGGACCAGGAGGAACCCTTCCTATGAGGAGGTGAGGGGGAGGGTTTCAGCAGCCCCCGTCAGCACCCTGGACACCTGGTTCCTCACCGTGAGGAGGTGAGGGGGAGGGTTTCAGCAGCCCCCGTCAGCACCCTGGACACCTGGGTCAGGTTTCAGCAGCCCCCGTCAGCACCCTGGATACCCTAGTGTCCCCTGCAGCTCTCAGATGCTCTAAACTCAACTGAGGGAGCTGCCTCGAATCCAGCAGCTATGCTCCCCCCAGAGAAGGAGTGACACTGTGCCTCACTCTGGAGGCCCATGGTTATTACACTGTGCTGACTCTGAGTAGAACCTGCAGCTTGAGTGTGACTTGCTCTGGGGGAGGGCAGCCGTGACTTCCCTTCATCCCTGAGGCTAAGCTGCCACCAATCCACCCCAGCCCAGTGACCTGCCATCCCTAAGCTGAGAGCATCTATGAATCCTCCCCCAGGGGACCCAGTAAAGGTGGAGCCACTCTACCTATCACTCTCCCGTCTCTTGGGTTGGAGCTGAATCAGCACTGCACCCTGCTTCCTGCACAAATAGTAAGCATCTAACTTCTCAGAGCAGTCACACCTCCCCAGTGCTTAAGTTTACACAGTACTCTGCACCTCAGAGAACAGTGCCTTGGCCACCCGGAGTGACCACACTCCCTAGTATCTAAGCTGAAGGAGCACCATGACCACACTCCCCAGTACCTAAACTGAAGGAGCACCTTGCATCCCAGGGAAACAATGCCTGGGCTTCCCAGAACAGTCTCACACCACAGGCCTGAGGGGCAGCAGCAGCACCTTGTCCCCTGTGGAATTGGTGCCCCGACCAAGTTGAGCAGCTGAGCATCCTAGGGATGAATGGGAAACAGCAGTGGCTGGGCTGAGACACCCCACCCTACAGCTTAAATAACTCTAGTGCCTCCAGTACCCTGCTTCCCTGGAGCTGGATTAGCGCCCTAGAGGTTGAAGTGCTAAGACACCCCTTCCCTGGGGAGTGGAGTTACAGTGGTGCCATTCCTGCCCCTTAGGGCCCAAACAAGAGCTATCCCCAGCCATTGAGGGCACCTGCTGCTGCTACTCCTAGCCTCACAAAGTCTTGGGTACTGCTCAGCCCCACCATCCTGAGTCTAGAGTCACTACCTCTCAGTGCCTCATCTTTTGGTACTTGAGTTATTACTGAGCCCTATTAGCTCAGGTGCCCAATAGGCAACTGTACCCTGCTCCTTGGGCCCAAAGTCTCAGAGCACCCTTTCTTTTCTGGAGTTAGGCTAGTGCTATGCCCTTTCCCCCGGGCCCCTTGTCACAAGCTGCTAGGGGGTGCCTCAGAGTCACATACCCTTGCTCTGTAGTCCACCTACATGCACCTCTGTACAAAGAGTAAACCTAAACCCCAAGACCCAGGTATCACAATAGGTTTGTAAGACCCTAAGCTAAGGACCCTGGCCCCACAGCTGCTCTAAGCACCTACACCTGGAACCCAGTGCTGTGGGAGCTACTTGTGGCTATATCAGACCAGACACCAAGAGGGATCCCCTCAGCTAAGTCACCCCATTTTGGGGAAAAGAGAATAGGAGGATGATAGAAGCTCTTGACACTGAGGATATTAACAACCTATACTGCCACTGTTGCTATCATGAGCTTTTACAGCCTGGGCCACTGAGATACTTACAATTATTGCTAACATTAAACACAGCTAGAGAAGCTGGACAGAAACTATACCACTGTACATATTTAGAAACAGAGTCACTACAACCTTCCCAACGGGCATGTTAAAACTCAACTGTAGGTGAAAGTCTTTGTCTATGCAAGCCACACTAGAAAGACTGGAAAAGGTAATTGTTTCACCAGAGACACCAACGTAGCAAGATAAGAAACATGAAAAGGCAAGGAAATGTGACACCATCAAAGGAACATAATTCCCTAGAAAAAGACCCCAGTGAAAAGGAAATCAGTGAATTGACAGCAAAGGCATTCAAAGATAATGATCTTAAGGGAACACAATGAGATACAAGAAAATATAGATAGACAATGCAATGAAATCAGGAAAACAATTCACAATGTGAACTAGAAATTCAACAAAAAGATAGAAATCATAAAAAAAGAACCAAGCAAAAATCCTGCAATATAAAAATTCAATGAATTGGGGCAGTGCCTGTAGCTCAAAGGGGTAGGGCGCTGGCCCCATATGACAGAGGTGGCGGGGTCAAACCCAGCCCAGGCCAAAAACTGCAAAAAAAAAGAAATTCAACAAATTAAATAAAAAATATAATAGAAAGCTTCAATAGCAAATTTGATCAAGGAGAAGAAAAAAATCTCTGAACTTAAAGACAGGTCATTTGAAATCACCTAGTCAGGCTTGGCGCCTATAGCACAGTGGTTAAGGTACAGGCCACATACACTGAGGCTGGAAGGTTCAAACCTGGCCTGGGCCAGCTAAACAACAATGACAACTGCAACAACAAAAGAAATAGCCAGGCATTGTGGCAGTTACCTATAGTCCCAGCTACTTGAAGGCTGAGGCAAAAGAATTGCTTAAGCCCAAGAGTTTGAGGTTGCTGTGAGCTGTGACATCACAGTACTCTACTGAGGGCAACATAGTAAGACTCTATCTCAAAAGAAAGAAAAAAGGAAAAGGAAAGGAAGGAAAGAAGGAAGGAAGGACAGAAGGAAAGAAAGAAAGGAAGAAATAGCTAGGCACTGGGAAAATCAAGAGACTTTATGCCAAACTTATAGCATAAAGCCTGGAAGCCTGAAAGGACATACATTGTTTCATGCACTTACAGTTCTGGCTCCCAAGGAGGCTGAGGTAGAAGGATCATTTGAGCCTAGGGGTTCAAGGTTACAATGAGTTATGATTGTACCAATGCACTCCAAACTGGATAACAGAACAAGACACTGTTTCAAGGCAAAAAAAAGGTCAAGGACAAAGAGACAGTTCTAAAAACAGCAAGGAAAACCTCCCAAGTCCCTGTTAGAGTAATAGCATATTTTTCTACAAAAACCTTGCAGGCCAGGAGAAAATGGGATAACATATTCAAAGGGCTGATTGAAAAAAATTGTCAGCCAAGAATACTATACCCAGCAAAGATATCCTTCATAAAGGAGGGCAAAATAAAATATTTCCAAGATAAGCAAAAATTTGGGGAATTCATAATCATTAGACCAATCTTAGAAGAAATGCTCAAGGGAGTCCTACATCTGGAAGCTAAAAGATGAATGAAAACCCATAGAAGTATAAAACTCACTAGTGGAAAGAAGAAAGACAAGAATCAAACCTTATCACTACAGAAAAGCATCAAACAGCAATGATAATAGGAATAAAGGAACAAGGGATGCACAAAAGAAATAGTAAACAAAATGACAAAAGTAAGTTCTCAGCTATCAGTAATAACCGTGACAATAAAGGAATTAAATATCCCCCCACCTAAAAGATATAGATGCATTGAATGGATTAAAAAAAAGACACAACTCTATTCTGACTACAAAAAACGCACTTCACCTATGAAGACATATATAATACTGAAAGAGAAGGGGTGGAAATAGATATTCCATGCAAATAGAAACTAAAAGTGAGCAAGAGTAGCTGTATTAGGTCAGATAAAACAGACTTTAAGTCAAAAACTGTAAAAGGAGAGAAAGATGGGCACTACAGGTTGGCACCTGTGCTCAGTGAGTAGGGCGCTGGCCCCATATACCAAGAGTGGCAGGCTTAAACCCAGCCGGGGCCAAACTGCAAACAAAAAATAGCTGGGCGTTGTGGTGGGTGCCTGTAGTCCCAGCTACTCAGGAGGCTGAGGCAAGAGAATTGCTTATGTCTAAGAGTTGGAGGTTGCTGTGAACTGTGATACCACAGCACTCTACCGAGGGCAACAGAATGAGACTCTGTTCCCACCCACCCCCAAAAAGATGGGCACTATGTCATGATAAAGGGATCAAGTCAGCAAGAAAATATAACAATTGTAAGTCTATATGCACCCACACCAGACCATCTAATATTATTAGATCTAGAGGGACAGATGGACTCTGATATAATAATAGCTGGGGATTGCTTTTCTTTTCTTTTCTTTTTCTTGGCCAGGGCTGGGTTTGAACCCACTGCCTCTGGCATATGGGGCCAGCGCCCTACTCCTTTGAGCCACAGGTGCCACCCAATAGCTGGGGATTTCAACAGTTCACTCTCAACATTAGAAAGATTATAGACAGAAAATTTAAAAAAAAAACACACATTAGGTTTAAACTGAACTTCAGACCACATGGGTATTACAGACAGAACAGCTTCAGAATACATTTTTTTTTTCATTAACATTCTCCAGGATAGACCACATGTTAGGCTACAAAACAAGTCTTCATAAATTTAAAAGAACTAAAGTTATGACAAGTATCCTTTCTGACGACAATGAAATGAAACCAGAAATCAGTAACAGTGGGAAGTTTTTAAATTGTAAAAATACATGGAAATTAAATAACATCCTCCTGAACAACCAATGGACTCATGAGAAAATAACCGAAAATAAAAACATAAAACCAAAATCTATGAGATATAACAAAAGCAGTATTAAGAGGAAATTTTATAGCAATAAATGCAAACATCAAAAAATTGAAATATTTTAAATAAACACTTAATGTTACATCTCAAGGAACTAGAAGTGGAAGAAGAAAATTATTGAAGTTCCCAAGGACCCCAACCTGGGACAGTGGTCAGCAAGGGAAATAGCACTGGGAAAATCAAGAGACTTTACGCCAAACTCATAGCATAAAGCCTGGAAGCCTGAAAGGACATACATTGTTTCATGTGCCAAGTGGCAGCCTGAAAGCAATGCAGCAACCTGTCCTGCTTCTCAGGAATATTTGTATTGGGTCCTGAAATAGAGTATACATGTAAGAATGCACAGCTGTCAGTGGTTAGCAAGCAAGGTTAAAAATCAGAGAGGAGATTACAACCCCCAGGAAAGGGACATAGGGTAATGAAACATCTAAAGTGACCAGATAATGGTGCAAGCAGGAGAGGGGGGGAAGAGCAAGGCTCATCTCCTCAGGCAGACATCTCAGCTTCTCTAGTCTAAGCTATTAATTGATGTTCTCAGCTGCCTGCACTGCTGATTTCCCCATGCAGGGACAGTAATGTAGACATTCTCCAGACTGGGCACTTTATCCTGACTTGGAAGTTCTGTGAGAAATTCAGTCTATCTACCTCCCACATAGAATTAGTAGGAGGAAAGAAATAATATCAGATCATAAATAAATAAAATTTGACACAAAAACAAAATATTAATGAAATAAAAAGTTGGGTTTTTTAAAAAGATAAACAAACCATTAGCTAGAGTGAGAAAAAAATAAGAAAAGACTAAAATAAAAATCAGAAATGGAAAAAATTGGACATCACAGAAATACATATGATCATTACAGACTGTTATGAATAAGTACATGCCAACAAATTAGAAAACCTCATGGAAACAGGCACATTCCTGGATACCAAGATTGAACCCAGAAGAAACCCCAAACCTAAACAGACCAATTATCACTAGCAAGATTGAAGCTATTTTTAAAAGTCTTCTGTTCAATAAAAGCCCAGGCTTTTTTGGGCTTTTATTGGCTTCACTGTGGAATTCTACCAAACATTTAAATAAGAATAATACCAATTCTTCTCAAACTCTTCAAGAAAAAAAAAAATTTTTTTTTTTGAGACAGAGTCTCACCCTTGGTAGTGTCCTATGGCATCATAGCTCACAGCAACCTCGAACACTTGGGCTTAAGTGAGTCTCTTGCCTCAGCCTCCCAAGTAGCTGGGACTACAGGTGCCCACCATAATGCCCGGCTATTTTTTGGTTGTAGTTGTCGTTGTTTGGCAGGCCAGGGCTGGATTCAACCTGCCAGCTCTGGTGTATGTGGCTGGCGCTCTAGCCACTGAGCCACAGGTGCCAAGCCCTGTCCTAGAAAATTAAAGAGAAGGGAACTCTTTTTTTTTTTTTTTTTTTTTTTTTTGCAGTTTTTGGCCAAGGCTGGGTTTGAAACCACCACCGGCATATGGGACTGGCTCCCTTCCCTTTTGAGCCACAGGTGCCACTCCAGAGGAGGGAACTCTTCCAAACTCATTCTATAAAGCCAGCATTATTTGATACCAAAACTAGAGATGGCCATAACAAAAAAAAGAGAAAACTATAGGCCTATAACCCTGATGAACATAGATGCAAAAATCCTCAACAATTTAATACCAGCAAACAGAATCCAGTAGCACATTAGAAAGATCATTCTCCACAATCAAGTGAGATTCATCCCAGGAATCCAAGGATGGCTCAACACCTAGAATCTACAAATGTGATATGTCACATAGACAGAATGAAGGACAAAAACCTTGTATCATCTTAATAGATGCAGAAAAAACATTTAGTAAAGTCCAACATTCTTTATGACAAAAACGCTCAACAAATTATATATAAAAGGTACACCAACAAAGTCCATATATGACAAATCCACAGCCAACATTACACTGAAGAAAGAAAAGTTCAAAACTTTCTCTGTAAGATCCAAAACAAGAAAAGGATGCCCACTTTCATCACTTCTATTCAACATCCTACTGGAAGTCTTAGCTAGGGAATTAGGTAACAGAAAGAAATATGGGGTATTCAAATTGGAAAGGAAGAAGTAAAATTGTCTGTGTTTGCAGACAACATGGTCACATATATAGAAAACTCTAAAAGCTTCACCAAGAAACTCCTAAAACTGATCAAAGAATTCAGTAAAGTTGCAGGATACAAAATCAACATGCAAAAATAGGTAGAATTTCTATACACCGATGAACTGGCAGAAAAAGAAACCAAGAAACCAACCCCATTTATAATAGCTACAAAAATATAGACCTAAGAATAAATTTAACCAAGGAGGTGACAGATCTCTACAAGGAAGAATATAAAACACTGATGAAAGAAATTGAAGAGGACACACACACACAAAAAAGAAAGGATATCTTATGTTCATGGATTGGAAGAATTAATATCATGAAAATTTATATCCAACAAAAAGCAACCTACAGCTCCAATTCAATCCCTATCAAAATACCTGTAACATTCCTCACAGAAATGCGAAAAAAAATACAAAGTTTATATATAACCCAAAATAGTCAAAGCAATTCTGAACAAAAATAATAAAATTTAAACCATCACAATATGAGACTTCGAATATACTACAAAGCTATAGTAAGCAAAACAGCATAGTATTGTAATAAAAACAGATGCATGAAACAGAATTAAGAACCAATTTTCTTACCCACTGGGGCTCTTGAAGCTGGATCATGGCAACAGGATCATCCACATGTTGTTTCTGACCCATCTGCTCAGGCTGAAGAAATTCAGGACTGGCTCGATGGCTTTTCCAAATCCAGTATGGAGCCAGCTAGGGGACAGACTGGGTGTTCCTGGCAGGTGGGAATGGCACACTCACTCAGGAGGGGTCTGGTCTGTCCCCATTGTCCCCAGTCCTGGGACTCTGGCCCTACTGGTTTCAGAAGTTTCAGCCAAGGGAGTAAGGACCCCACCAGGAGACACAGCCCTGGGCCCCACTCTAGGTGATGAGAAGTCCCATGAACATTTTCAGGGATGCCTGCCAGGTGGTAGTTACCAAAGGAAGGCACTTCCTGGTGTGGCCCCAGTGGGTGAGGCATGCCCTCTTGCTGATGTCAGCAAGCAGCCAAAGTCAGTATAAGAAGGACACCTCAGCCCCTCTATAGGGACATGCATGTCGCCCTCTCTGCAGCAAATCCTAATCAGCTAAGGTGCCACCACTTTGAGAGGGCCCAAGCATCAGCATGCCCTCCCTGGGTGCTGGATACGCAGAATCCAGTGACCCCATTCCCTCCCTTCTGCTCCAGTGGTATATCTGGTGTGCTCCATGAGTGTAAACTTCAGGCATCTCCCAGGGAGCCAGATATTAGGAAGAGACCTTACTGGAACTAGCAGAGGAAAGGCATTGCCAGAGCCCTGGACTGGGGCAGGAGGGACCTTTCAGGCATCAGACGACAGTTGCCCAGCTCATGCAGGAGCACTTGAGGAGGATGTCCCAGAGCAGGCACAGGGTGGGTGCAGTGAGGTTGGTTCTTCCTACCCTAGACGGTCCTCCACGTTCTGTAGGCTGGAGCCAAGGCCAGCCTAGTGGGCAGTGGGCAAGCTCCTGAGACTACCCTGACTCTGAGAAAGAAGCTGCCCTCTTCTTACCCAGTCAGGGAGTCCTCCAGGTGACCTATTTCCCATGAACATGAGGTTCCCTGAAGTCCTTGCTCTGCCCTGAAACCTCATGCACATGTGTGTTTGCTCATATCAAAATACTGCATATATGTGTCCATGAGCAAGACCAAAATTCTATAAACACAAACTGTGCTTATCCCAGGTATCTGTGTGATTGCTAGCAAAATGCCAGAAATGGCCATAAGAAACAAAATATGATAATATTGCATCTTCCAAATTGTCCTCATTCTCTGATTGGAACTTTTTTCTCCATACAGAGCCACAGATTATAAAGATTACTCTGATATCAAACCTTGGAAGACTCAAAAAGTCACCAGGTCCCCAGGATGACCTATTTCATCTTCTCTAAAACACCTGGTTTTCATTTTGGCATCCTGAATTTTGGATGCAGAGCACAGGTGTGGCCACAGGTGGAGGCATGGAGCAGCAGAGCCAGGACTGCCAGCTGGCAGGGACACCACAGTGACCCAGAGCCCTGTCTCCTGACAGCGTGTCATTACAGCCAACTTCAATGTTTGTGCAGCCACATCAGCCACATAAACATGCAGAGAATGAACCACGAGCATCACTCATCCCTTCCAGCGGTTCCTGACATCTTGTGGGCTTCTCAGGACCAAGCACTGTCCTGGGTGTGTCAGCACCTAGAGCTTTATTCACTTATGTTCTGAATATTTCATGGTCCTCCCTCCAGGGGCCTCAGAGGACACAGAGAATTGGAAATACACAGGCATCCTCACCTGCTGTCTGGGAGGGCCCATATCCCCTCAGAAGGAGAATAGGGCAGCTTCCACTCGAGTTAGAATGACCTGCTGGGTCAAGCAGAAACCAGCTGTCAGGCTTTTATGTTTTTAAAATGTTGTCTGAAAAAATAAAATTAAGCAAATGCTATGTGGTATGGAGGAAAACCTGGAGGGTCTGCCTGGGGTACGGCCTGATGCTACATGGAGGGGAAGGTGGAGCACAGCCTGCAGGGCTGCAGCAGGGGCCCCTCATTTGTGCCTCAGGCTTGGCTGGCAGCAGCAGAGTCTCCCCAAGCTAAGGCTCACCAGCCACATTGCTCAGCCTCTTGGCCCCCCAGGGCTGACTAGGCGGCAAAGGGGAGAAATCCTAGGAAATCCAGAGTTCAGGAGAGGGCAGCTGGGCAGTCCACCCACCATGGCCTGCATGAGAGGAGGCACCAAGTCCCCTCTGCAATGTTGGCCTCTGCTTGGACATCTCCAGAGGGGTTGAGGTGACATACTGATGACACACTGAGTGCTCAGCCAGAAGCAACTGGAGCAGAAAGCAGCTATGTCATCAGGAAGACAGGGCAGAGCACAAGCATGTGCATATACACATACACAGACACACATGCAGGCACACAAGCTCACACATGCACACACATGTACACATAGACGCGCAGGCACACATGCACATACATGAACACACATGTACACATAGACGTGCAGGCACACACAGGCTCACAGGCACACATGCACACATACATGCACACACGCACATGCACATATAGACACACAGACACACATGCAGGCACACACAGGCTCATGGGCACACATGCACATACATGCATGCACAGACACACATGGAGGCACACACAGGCTCACGGACACATGCAAGCACACACCCACATATGCACACACAGGCTCATGGGCACACATGCACATAGAGACACACAGGCACACATGCAGGCACACACAGGCTCATGGGCACACATGTACATACATGCACACACATGCACATGTGGACACACAGACACACATGTAGGCACATACAGGCTCACAGGCACACACATGCACACATCCACATATGCACACACAGGCTCATGGGCACAAATGCACACATGGACACCCACAATGCACATAGAGACACAGTGCATACATGTACATGTGTCATACGTACACACAGATATGCACACAGGTATGCGGTACACACAGTACACCCACACATGTACACATACACATGTGCATGCACATACACAGAGATACACAGACACACATGATGGCACACACCAGCTCATGGGCACACACATACATGCACACATGGACAGGCACACATGTTTATACATGCATAGGGTAGCACATGCATGCACATGCATATATGGACAGGCACACATGTGTACACATGCACACAGTAGTGCATATACAGACATATGCACACAGAGATGACTGAAATTTACAATAAACCACAAACAAATTTAAAGTCACAGAGAAGGAGCTCTGCTCCAGCAGAAGTGACTGACTCTCCCATTGTAAATAAACAGAAAGGCTGGAAAAACTAATTTAGGTTGCCTGTTTGAAAGCAGTGAAGGATTCCTACAGCAGCGAGGCTTTTTAGGAAGAAGAGGAGAGCCAGGGACAATAAGCCAGTGACTGGGACACCCTATGCCCCAGGCAGACCACCAGCTCCGGAAGCCAAAGCCAGAGGCTGAGCCATGGGGGCTGGACTCAGCTCTCAGCACTCCTGGGGCTAAGGGACAGAAAGGGATAGGAAGGGACAGGAAGGAAGCCCTCTGGTTTTTGATAGGAGCCCTGTGGGGACTCTGCATAATCTACCCTTCCAGAGCCAGTAGTCAAGTCCCAAGGATCTGCCTCCCTCAATGCCCACCAGGAGTGAACCCCACTTTTCTGTGTGGAGACACTCCATCAGTGCCAGTATGACATCTGAGACCTGTTGTGTCATCTGTCCCTCAATCCCAAATGCCAAGGGCTACAGGACGAAAGTCAGTCCAGAAGGGTAAAGGAGAGGGCAGTGCAGAGAGGACTGGGGTCAGATCCCAGGGACCTGCACTGGAGCTGGTGGGAGGAAGACGATGGGGAAGCTTGGGCCTGAAAGATGGAGACACCTGGAAAATGGCACCAACAGCAACACCCAGGGCTTGAGGTGGGAATGGGATTAAAGCATAGAAGAACAGGAACATGGGAAGGGTGGAGATAGAAAGTGGAATTTGAGAGTTCCAAGTCTTTGGCCGCCTCGTGAGAGGTGACAAGAAGAATTTACATTAGACGTTAACGAGTCAGAAACTTATCACGATCTGGGGGTGACTATGGAGGGAATAGTGGCTCAATCGGCTAAGGCGCCAGCCACATACACCTAAGGTGGCAGGTTTGAATCCCCAGCCCAGGCCCACCAAACAACGATGGCTGCAACAAAAAAATGGCCAGGCATTGTGGCGGTCACCTGTGGTCCCAGCTACTCGGGAGGCGGAGGCAGGAGACTCGCTTGAGCCCAGGAGTTGGAGGTTGCTATGAGCTGTGATGCCATGGCACTCTACCC
>CAUYQV010166235.1:0-18023 GCA_963574575.1 Galagoides demidoff
CGTTTTAAAACAATAACTGAGAAAATGACATGAAGGCTGTGTTGATCAGTTTGATGGAAGTATTTCGGATTGCATGTGAAAACCCCACACTGCACCCCAGAAGTGCATTAATGTACATAGTTACCATTCAATTAAAAAAAATTAAAGTTAAAAAAAAAAAACAAAGAGTTCAAACTCTGAACTTAGACATGAAACAATTCAGGATGTGAAGTCCCTTATCTCATTAAGGAAATGTTGAAATATGTATTTCAGGGACCAAGTACAAATTTCTTTTTATGTCACAACCATACACACAAATCTTGTAATATTGACTTTTTAAAGGTCGGAGACCTCACATACTGAACTTAGACACCAAAAATCTCAAAAACAAAGTTAGAAAACAAACTGTCAAAGAGGTCAGATACCTCTAACCTTTAACAGAGACATCAAATACCTCAGACTCCAACCTTGGAACACATACCATGAGAGTGTTCTGTGTCATAACCTGAACACACACTTCCAAATATTGGTGATTCAATATTCGGAACCCAGACACTCAATAAATTCATAGACCACAAGCTGAGCACATTACCTTACAGACACCTGAGACTCAAACCTTGTGCAAACAGACCAGAAAATGTGAGATATTATTCATGCTGAACACAGATTCTAAACACCTCAATTGCAACCTTGGACCACAGACCTTCAATGAGTTCAAAGAACTTACTCCTTTAAAAAATAACTATATGTGTCATATAAATATTAAAAATCTGACCCTAAAAGATTTGATTTGTGATTGCTTACACCTAGAACATAGACACAAAACATCTTATTCTCAAATTTTGGAAGATTTCACGAACTAAAATTCTAAACACAGATGTTCAAACACCTCAGACTATATAAAGTAACTAACTAACTAAATAAATGTATACACACACATATAACCTTCAAATGGTCAGTCACCTCGTACCCTGAATATATACTACCAAACACTTAAGATCCTATGGAGGAGTAATAATAAAGCTCAATAGGTTCTTAGTTGGAATGGACCCCTATTACAAAAAACAGATTAACAAGAGAAAAACAAAACAGAAGTTTATTAACGTGTATATTTCATATTTGCATAGGAGAAACTGAGAGAATGAGTCGTTCTCAAAGAGATGACTTTGAATTCCAGCTTATATAGATCTTCAACAAAGAACAGTAAATTTTCAAAGAAGTGACAAGACAAAGGAAAAGGACTTGAGTCACTATAGGTAGCAACTTAGGGAAAGGAAAACAAATGGCAGATAAAGGTTAATTAGCAAAGCCTACCAATATAAATTCCTTCAGAATCAAATCCAGGCTGATGAGGGTCTAAAGCTGTTTTTAGTGGTTAACCTTTGTTCTCCCTGGTGGGGGCAGGAGTGAGGGCAGGATGCCTTTTGTAAATCTACGTATTGCTTGTAGGCAAATAGAGGGAGGGTAGAGAGCTCACCTATATCTGTTTTTTTCTTAACTGTCTTCAGTTTAACAATCCTACATGTTTGGGGGAGGCATATTCTGGTCTCCTACAAACCCTCCCTGGCAACTTCAGAGAGTAATAACCCTCACACCCTGAATAAAGGCCCCCAGAGGTAGCTCACCTTTAAATTTTTTACTAAAATCAGTCAGTGATTTCAGAGCCTTCACACCTTAAACGCAGACTCTGAAATGTATCAATTATCAATTTAAGACATAAACCCTTACAGAGTACAGAGACATCACACTCAAAACATAAAGTGTACAAAATACCTCAGGCTCAAACCCTGGGACAAAGAGCCTTAAAAAACTCAAGGATCTGGGGGCGGTGCCTGTGGCTCAAAGGAGTAGGGTGCTGGCCCCATATGCCAGAGGTGGTGGGTTCAAACCCAGCCCTGGCCAAAAAAAGAAAAAAATAATAACTCAAGGATCTTACTCCTTGAAGTTGGATACCAGGAGCAAAGAGGACAGAAATCTTCAGAGTTCAGAGACTTCATATATTGAACATTTGCCCCAAACACCTTAGATACAAAGTTTGAAAAATAGACCCTCAATGAGTTCGGAGACCTCTCATTCCAAACTCTGAAATACCTTATATTCAAACAATGCAAGATAACCCCTCAATGATATCATGATCTTCAAGCCCTGAATACAGAACCTCAAATCCCTCAGATTCAGTTTTGGAACAAAGATAGAGAAAACATAAAAACATACACTGAGGGGTGGTGCCTGTGGCTCAAAAGGGTAAAGTACCGGCCCCATTTGCCAGAGGTGGTGGGTTCAAACCCAGCCCTGGCCAAAAACTGCAAAACAAAACAAAACAAAAACAAAACACACTGAAAGAGTTGTGAATGCTTACAATCTAAATACTGACTCCAAATACTTGAGACTCAAACTTGAAACATAGACCCTCAAAGCTTTCAGAAAATTCACACCTTGAACATGCATCTGAAAATATACCAATCTCTGTCCTTAGTACACAGAACTTATAAAGTTCAAAGGCCTTGCATTCTAAGCTCAGACTCATTCTAAGCTCGATCATAGTTATTAATAAAGTACTTCAACAGGTCAGAGACCTCATATGCTAAACCCAGACTCCCATGTATCTCAGGATGAATGCTTGGGAAATAGATACCATGAAACTCCAGACACTTCACAGCATGAATGCTGACATCCAATACTGTACCTCTGACTCATACTTTGGAACACAGAGGTGAGATTTCAGAGATTTCATACCCTCAACACAAATATCCTAATACCACAAAGCTACGGTTGGAAAAGAAGCCCTAATGTATCCAGAGACTTCACATCATGTTCGCTGACTTCCAAACACTTTAGACTAAAAGCCTGAAACACAGACACTCCTTGATTTCAAAGACCTAACACATGGACTTAAATCCCTATCACATCAAATTGAACCTGAGAGTACAGACCATCAAACTGCTTTAGAGCCTCCAATTCTATACTCACATCCCCAGAGAACACAAGCAAATCTTGGTAGTAACACCCTTAAAGTATTGAGAAACCTCACACCCAGATCACAGACCCCAAAATATTTCAGACTGAAATTTTGGAGCATAGACAGTTAATAAGTTTGGACACTTCTCACTTCCTGATCACAGACCCCTAAAACTCCTGATGCAAACTTTGTAACACAGACCCTCAAAGAATTCAGGGAGCTCATATTGTGAACATACACTCACAGGCTATTCAGAAAACACTGATATCCACATACCTCAGATTCAAACCTAGGGACATAGGCCTCAAAGATTTCAGAGAATGTGCAAACATAATACAGACCTTCCAATCCCCCACACTGAGAGACTCTCAAAATTTCTGATACCCCTCTGACACAGACTCCCAAATATCTCAGATTTAAGCCTTCATAAAAAGGCTGAGACTCACAAGTACATTCAAATCTTACACAAGTATAAGTATACAAGTATATTTAAATCTTACAACACAGACCCTCAAAATCTTCAGAAACCTTAACATATAGGTTAGGTTTATAGGTAAATATAGGCCCCCAAATACTTCAATTTCAAACTTTTGAATGCAAATTCCCAAATAGATCAGAGACCTCACCCCTGAGCAGGAATATCAAAACAACACAGACAAAAAACTCAGAACCCAAAACTTAAAAGATTTTTTCAAGGACTTCATTCTTTGAATGCAGAGCAAAAATATATCCAAAACTTGGGATCAAAGCCTAACATTTCAGACTTCACATCTTGATCACAGACCTCCAGTTCAAATCTTACAATGTAGACTCTGAAACATTTTAGAGGCCTTTCACCTGAGCACAGAACTACACAGTGTTTAGAGACCTTCCACTCTGAACGCAGACCACCAGTTAGCTCAGACTCAAACTTTTGAACTGATCCTAAAAGACTGAAGAGAACATGAGCACACACCCTTTAAGTATCTCAGACTAAAAACATGGAACATACACCTGTATAGAGATCAGAGACCTCACATCCTGTACACCAGTGGTTCTCAATATGCCGCAACCCTCATGTTGTGGTGACCCCCAACCATAAAATTATTTTCGTTGCTACTTCAAATAACTCAGGCTGCATCCTTGGAACAGAAACCCTCTAAATGTTTACAGACCTCACACCATGAAAACAGAGCCTGAACCCCTCACATTAAAAACTTGGGATGCAGATTCTTCAAAAGTTCAGAGACTTTTTAATTGAATGCAGACCCCCAACACCTAAGAATTAAACCTTCAGAAACAGACCTCTATTGATTCCAGAGACATCTTTCACTGAACAAAGACATCTAAGAACTTCAGAATTAAACCTTAAGTCTTAGACTCTGAAACAGTCCAGAGGCCTCAATCCCTGTACCCGGACTCTTAGTTGCCTCACATACAGACACTGGGACAGACCCTGAAGTAATTCAGTAAACTCCCTCCCTGAGCATAGACCCCCTTAACTATCTCACAAACTTTCAAACAACACCCTCAAAGTGTTGAGAAACCCCAGAGGTCCTCAAACTTTTTAAACAGGGGGCCAGTTCACTGTCCCTCAGACCGTTGGAGGGCTGGACTGCGGGCCCCAGGATGAGTCGGCTGCTAAGCAGGACAGGCAGCGGCAGCAAAAACACCCGGCGGGCCAGATAAATGTCCTAGGTGGGCCGCATGCAGCCCGCGGACCATAGTTTGAGGATGCCTGCCTTATGGCCTAAGCACAAGCCTCCATCAACTCAGACAAAAAGCTATTAACACACATCCTCAGAGAATTTAAAGACCTCATCCCTTGCATGAAGACCTCCAAATACCTCAGACTCAAACTTGGGACATAAATACACTAAAATTTCAGACACGTTATACTTTGTATAAGTATCTCATACTTAAATTGTGGAACCTTGTTCCTCAAAGCAGTTCAGAGACATCACTTCTGAACATGGACTTCTAAATACCTCAGACAAAAAACTGGGAAATAGACCATCAAAAATTTCAAGGCCTCACTCCTTGAATGCATCTAGATTTAAATACCTTAGACCTAAATTTGGAGCAGAGGCCTTCTAAAATGTCAGAGACCTCATACCTCAGTCAAAAAAGCCAAGTACCTCAGAATCAAATCTTACAATACAAGCCTTCAAAATTTCAGAGACGCTGCACACAGAACATTATATCACATAATTCAGATTTAAACTTTAGGATACAGACCTTAAGGAGTTTAGGGATCTCACACTCTCAGCATAAATTCCAAACACCTCAAACAAAAATCCTGGAGCCATGCAAGAAGAGACAAATATCATATATTCTAACTCCTATGTGGGAGCTAAAAAAAAGTAAAAACCAAAAACAAAAAACTTGATCTCATGAAGATGAAGAGTAGAATGGTGGTTATTAGAGGCTGAGAAAGGTAGTGAGTGAGGCAGGGGGATGAAGAGAGCATGGTTAATGGGTACAAATATACAGTTAGATGGAAGGAATACGTTTTAGTGTTTGACAGCACAGTAGGGTGACTATAGTTATCAGTAATTTACCATTTATTCAAAATAGTTAGAAGATATGGTATGTTCTTAGCACAAAAAAATGATAAATGTTTGAGGTTATGTATATCCTAATTACCTAATTTGAACATTAAACATTACATGCTTATATGAAAATATCACATATACCCCATAAATATGTACCATTATTTTTATTAATTTTTAATTTTCAAAATATTAAGAGGGTACAAATGTTTTTGTTACATGGATACCTTTTATAATGCTTAAGTTGGGGCTTTTAGTGTTTCCCCCAAATAGTGTTCATTGTACTCTGATTAGTAAATTTTTACCCATCCTCTCGTCTTCCTCCGTCCTTGTTGATTTCCAATGACCTTTACATCTCTTGTGCTTAGGTATGCCCACTGATTAGCTCCCAGTTTTTAGAGAGTACATGTGGTGATTGTTTTCCACTCCCGAGATGCTACACTTAAGACAGTTCCACCCAAGTTGCTGCACAGGACATTATTTCATTCTTTTTATGGCTGAGTAGTACTCCACGGTGCATGTGAATCCTTTCAAGATACTTTGTATTGGTTGGTACCTGTGGCTCAAAGGAGTAGGGCACTGGCCCCATATGCCAGAGGTGGTGGGTTCAAACCCAGCTCCAGCCAAAAACTGCAAAAAAAAAAAAAAAAAAAAAAAAAGAAAAGAAAAGAAAGAAAGATACTTTGTATCAATTTTTAAAAGATTTTTTAAAATTAAGAAAACTAAAATTAAAAAGTCTTGAACTATAGCTACTGAAAGTGTTTAAAGGACCATAGTCATTGAGTGCCTCAGACTTAAATTGGGAGATAGGCCCCCTAAAATTTCAGACACCTCACACTTTGTTTTATTAAATCATATCTGTGTACATTAATGTTATCATGGGGTACAGATTGCTGTTGCTATATACAATTTGAAATATTTTCATCCAACTAGTTAACATAGCCTTTATGTCATTTTCTTAGTTACTGTGTTAAGAGATTTATATTCTACATTTAGAGAGATTCACATGTACCCTTACAGGATAAACCATAGGTGTAATCCCACCAATCACCCTCCTTCCACCCATCCTCCCCCCCCTCCTCTCCCCTTTCCCCATATTCTTAGGCTAAAATTGGGTTATAGTTTTCCTATGAAAGCTATAAATTAGTTTCATTGTAGGGCTGAGTACATTGGATACTTTTTCTTCCATTCTTGAGATACTTTGCTAAGAAGAATATTTTCCAGCTCCATCCATATAAACATGAAGGATGTAATGTATCCTTCTTTCTTAATGGCTGCATAGTATTCCATGGTATATATATACCACAATTTATTGATCCATTTGTGGGTCGATGGGCACTTGGGCTTCTTCCATGAACTAGCAATTATGAATTGTGTCGCAATGAACATTCTGATACAAATATCTTTATTGTAGTGTGATTTTTGGTCTTCTGGATATATACCTAGTAAAGGCATTATAGGATCAAATGGCAGGTCTATTTTTAGTTTTTTAAGTGTTCTCCAGATGTCTTTCCAAAAGCAACATATTAGTCTGCAATCCCACCAGCAGTGTAGAAGTGTTCCCTTTTCTCCACAACCACGCCAGCATCTGTGATTTGGGGATTTTGTGATCTGGGCTAATCTTACTGGTGTTAGATGATATCTCAAAGTAGTTTTGATTTGCATTTCTTGAAGATTAAGGATGGTGAGCATTTTTTCATATATCTGTAGGCCATGCACCTGTCTTCTTAAGAAAAGATTCTCTTCAAGTCCCTTGCCCACCCTGAGATGGGATCACTTGCTCTCTTCTTGCTAATACGTTTCAGTTCTCTGTGGACTCTGGTTATTAAGCCTTTGTTGGAGACATAACTAGCAAATATCTTCTCCCATTCTGAGGGCCGTCTCCTTGCTTTATTTACTGTGTTCTTGGTTGTGCAGAAGCTTTTTAATTTGATGAGGTTCCAGTAGTGTATTTTTGATGTTGCTTCAATTGCCCAGGAGGTCCTCCTCATAAAATTTTCACCCAAGCCGATTTCTTCAAGTGTTTTACCTACACTTTCTTCTAGTATTTTCATAGTTTCATGTCTTAAGTTTAAATCTTGAATCCAGTGAGAGTCTATCTTAGTAATGGTGAAAAGTGTGGGTCTAGTTTTAGAACTGAAAGGATATTTTAATTTCTATGCTTTGAGACCTCTGTTTAAATAGCTAGAGACTCATATAAGCAAAAATGGCTTTGGAGCATTGATATTTGAAACCCACGTTTACTCTTATGGTGATTATCTTCCCATGGAAATACATTTCTATGATAACCTTTAAAATTACTTTAAAATGAAATTTCACTTCCATTGTTTTTATTTATGGCCCTGGGATTTCATTGTATGGATGCCCCCAAATTTATTTAATTAGTATCCTAGTGATGAAAATTTAGTTTCCTTACCTTTTTTTTCCCTATTATAATCAATAGTATACTTAATAACATGCTCATATATATAACAAGAATTTGTGGATAGTAAGTTTATGAAAGTGTCATTTCAAAATGCTTTGTACTATAAAAATTTATTTTAACAATGAATTCAAAATACTATTACAAATTTATAGTTCTAACACCACAATATGAAAGTACTTATTTCCCTGCACATTGCAAATAATGTGAATCATTAATCTGATTAGGCAATAAATTATCTCTCATCATTGTTTTCATTATGATTTTTTTTTTTGCCTTCTGGAATTCCAACCTATGATTGTGATGATTTCACAACCCCATGTTATTTAAAGAGCTCTGATGTTCTCTATTATTGTCACTGTGTGGATGACGTTTTTCTAGAGTCTATGCTTTGCTAAAGGCACAGTTCAAGGCACGGTTTATGTGGCCATTTGTACTAGTGAACAGAATGTGTCCTCTTTGTGCCAAATAAACTTTCTAGGGAGAATTCTAGTATTGTGATAACAGAGCGTAATGGGTAGATGAGTGTGTGTGTCAGTGTACATCAGTTTAGGTCTATATGTATGTGTGCTGACATTTCCCTCTTCTTGCTTCTTCCCCTTCATGGCCTTGCATCTTATATGGTTTCCCTTTCTACATTTAGTCCAGAAGTGAAAGAAATTATCAGCATGTCAGTCCTTATAATCAGATTCTTACCAAATACTTCATTGCGTCCTGAAGATAAACTTCTAAAAGGGAAACTGTTGGTATAAACTCACTCATCCAAGGGTATCCAACCTTTTGGCTTCTCTGCACTACATTGGAAGAAGAGTTGATTTGGGCTATACATTAAATACGAAAACATTAATGAAAGTTGATAAGCAAAAAAAAAAAAAAGGTCTGTGTATAATTTTCATGGTATCTGCTGCCACAGGTAAGCAAAAAAGTCCTCACATAATTCACATGTGGCCCATGGGCCATAGGTTGCACACCCCTGGGGGGTGTGCTTATGTAGCCCTTTGATAAGTATTGCCATCATGACACCCAGGAAGTAGTATCATTTAGACTTCTCAAGTGGAGGGAGACACGTGAAAAAGGCTGAAGAGAAGTGAAGAAAGTAATAATGCTGACATGCTATCACAGTGGGGAGTCCCTAGACTCTCTTGTGGACCCACTCTCAAGCATAATTAGAGAATGCAGAAGTGATTAAAAGGCATCAAATTTTGTGTACAAACAAAACCTGGGGTAGCATGAGGTGAAGGGAGATAAAAGACAGTGCTTGGAGGATCACAGGATAGAGTTAACAGGGTTGGGATACAGCCACAGTTTCATATACATACATGTTTATGTAAAACACGTGTATCAAGACCTTCATATGAAAAAATTTGTTGTTGTAGGGGACTCCAAGAGTCAGACGACCTCTGAGCAAGGTGATCTGCAGCTGAGGGGTGGACCCTCAGGCCATTCATCCACAGGTGCTCCTTGTGGAAGAAAAGCCCCAGGCTTCCTCACGTAGTCATTTGTTAATTACTCCCCTCACCTGTGTTGTATGGTCTCAATAAAAGGATGTTGCTCAGGGCTACCCTGCAAAGAAGGGCTAATCCAATCACGCCTGGTTCCTTCCTGTGGTGATTGAGACCAGGGCCACAGGGGCCTGAGGGGTTACAACAGGTTGTTACAGTGGTAGCATAGAATACCAGATCAATATATTTTTTTTTACAGATTTCTTACAATTTAACTTACAGGCAATAAAATTCATACATCTAAAGGAGGCAGTTTATTTTAGTAAATGAATAGACTTGTGTATCCATCATCATAATTGACTTTTAGACATATCCTTTACTCTAAAAAGTCCCATCATGCTTGAATGCAGTCAATCCCTGCACTTACCCCCATCCCCAAACCACAAATATGCTTTGTCTGTCTGTGGATTTAACTATTTCAGGCATTTTATACAAATAGAATCATACAATATTTGCTCCTTTACATCTGTCTTCTTCCACTTCCAGTAATGTTTTCAAAGTTCATTCATGTACTTCATTCCCTTTATTGGCAAACAAAAAATATCACTTTTTTTTTTTGAGACAGAGTTTCACTATGTCACCCTTGGTAGAGTGCTGTGGCATCACAGCTCACAGCAACCTCAAACTCTTGGGCTTAAATGATTGTCTTATTTCAGCCTCCCAATTAGCTGGGAGCACAGGTACCCACCGCAACACCCAGTTATTTTTGTTGTTGTTCTTGTAGTTGTCATTGTTGTTTGGCAGGCCTGGGCTAGGTTTGAACCTGCCAGCTCCACTATATGTGTCTGGCACCCTATGCTGAGCTACAGGTGCCCAGCCAATATCACATTTTTTGTCCATTTATCAATTAGGGGATATTTGGGTTGTTTCCAGTTTGGGGCTATTATGAGGAAAAGTTCTTATGCAGATATATGTTTCAATCTTGGTTGTGTATCTAGGTGTGGAGATGCCATGTCATATGATAACTCTGTTTATCCCTTTGAGGAATTGCCAAAAATTTTTCATGATTCTGATAGTCTGGAGTAATACAGACTTAGTCTGTTGTTTTTCTTGTGATTAGACTGGGTTTAAGGATTTCGAGAAAGAATACCACTGAATTGAAGTACCTTCTTGTCTCATCATATCTGAGAGTATATGATATCCACATGAGGTCACTGGTGATGTTAACATTCATCACTTGGTTAATGTGATGTTTGCCAAGTTTCTCCAGTGTACAGTAACTCTTTTTTCCTCCCTACTCTGTTCTTTAAAAGTGAGTTGTTAAGTCAACTTTGTCCTCATTAAGCTATAAGGTAAGGTACCTATAATATTTAGAATTATTTGATGAAGATAATTGTCTCTTTTCACCAGTTTCTTAATTCACTTATTTATATCAATATAGAGTTGTACACACTGATTTTATATGTTTGACTACTTCCTTGAGTGGATATATCCCAAAAGGCACTCTAACATCCTGATTTCTGTGCTCTAACCAGAAATGTGAGTACCCAGGCAGATTAGAACACTCAAATTTCTGATAGCTTTAGGACACAAAAGCTTTAGTGAAATTCCAGGCTCCATTAGTGAGCAGGTATTAACAATGAACTTTCCCTGATTTACTTGCCCTCTCTTAACCTCCTATAACCTGATCTAAACTATGCATTACTTGAGTTAAGGTTAAGGTTAAAAGGATATGCAATGAAGAGTATGATTTGGTCACATTAGTTTTAAAAGCATTCACATCATACCCTCCCAAAGGAAGCACCTATTGTTCTTTCTGAGCCCCTGTCTGGCCCCTTGAATGACAGTCAGTTCACACTGTCCCCATTCCCAGGTCTCTTGGCCCCAGAGATAGGATTTTGCTTCCACTATCATTATAGTCCTCATCATTACCAGGAGGGGTTGTTGAGTGAACATTCATGGGGGAGTATAGTCCCATGTACAGATGTCAGTGGATATATGAAATATTTCTTGATTTTCATTTCTTATCATGCCTCAATGGACACTGTAGGCACTGTTTTTCTGCTATCGACCCCTTCCAGTTTGGAACATGAAATTTTAACAGCACAGATGTAATGCTAACTGTTTATGTGCTGTGGTCCTTTGTAGTATCTATTGTCCACCTGCTTTGAGGAACCTACATTGAGTATGGTAGATACTACAAAAGGCCATAGCACATAAACAGTTAACAGTACATCTGTGCTATTAAAATTTCATGTTCCAGACTAGAAGGGGCTAATAGCAGATATTTCTTCTTAACCTCTGTCAGCCTGGCATTGGTAATCAGTAGTAGGGAATCTAGACCCTTCCTTACAAAGCTGTTCTGTGGGGTAAATGTGAAATCCTATACCAAGTAGATGGCACCTAGTAGAGCTTAAACAAACGGTCATCCTTTCCCACCTTTCTTTCCCCTCCCAGATAAATGATGACTATTTCTTCAACCAAACAGCGTAACTGCCATAGAAACCACCTGGAGATATAGCGGTAAGAAGTAGCACATCAATTTACATTATGATTAAAGCTTTGGACCCATTTCTGTGTTGCAGGAGGATTTTCCTGAAGGATTTCAGGAGAAGGAACAAAACTGTTGAACCATTTCCTTTAATTCTCCATCAGTTTCTTTTCCCTTATTTGATCTTCTAGATTGATACTAGAGATGCAGTTTCTCATTGAACCCTAAATGAAGAGAGACAGCAGATGAAGGGAAGGCAGGAGTCACAGCCTTTGACCCTGACATAGCACCCGCTACCACCTACAGGACCATGCACCATCAGCTTCTTCGGGGAGGGGTTGTTGAGTGTATACCCACAAGGACACAATACCACAAATCAGTTAAATTACAAGCATTTAAGTCCTGACAGCCATTATCTATAAAGGACAGTCCCCTCAGCTGTCCTTTGAGGAGGGTAAGAGTTAGAATCTTATGCCTACTCATCACTAGATGACTCAGCAAAGTTGATTTTACACTGGTGATTTTTCATTTGGTCATCTGTAAACTGGGAATAATGATGTCTGTTTCACAGAGTTGTGAGAGAATAATCCAAAATTTACAATTGTTGTATGCTTTTAGCTAACAAAGTGATACTTTCCAACTTTTCATTCTCTGAAAATAGTGTTTCTGATTTCTATAATAAAATGACATTGGGATTATTTTGATATGATAAACATGCTGCTGTGACCATGCTTGCACACTTTCCCTGGGGCAATTTGCCCAATTCTCTTTGTAGTCCATAATTAAGAGAGTAGCAGCTGATGGCACCCTCATTTTCTTTTCTCAGAGATGTTGCCAAACGTCTCTACAAACAAGAAGTATAAATTTGTTCTCTAGCAGCGTATGGAGTTCTCTTCCCCTACATTTTCCATTTAAATGGGATGCAGTATAAAACACACACAATCAGTCCTTAGGGTTTATTTCCAAAGTCAAGAATTATTCCAAGATGTACTCTGAGACCTAAATGTGAACTATGCTGTTTATTGAGAAAGATGATATGGAAAAATAAAAAGTAATCTAACATTTTAACACCAGGGGTTTGGGTTCTGAAAGACATGGGCTGTAGTCTGGGCTCTGTCAATGACTTGAAGCATGATGTATAGTGGTGTCAAACACCTAACTTTCCCAGATCCCTAGTTCTCCATCTGAGGAGTGGGTATTCCTTCTCTCATAGATTCTTATTGGGATTTCATAAAATATAAAAGGCAGCCAAGGTCATAAGGATGCTTTGTCATCTGTCATGTTTGGGGTGTGAAACTTAGTTTCCTAATGAGAAAAATAGCACACTGACCTTGTGGGTATGTCAAAAGGATGAAATGTTATTATTTAATTTCAAAGGTAAGTCAGTGTCTTATTATGCACACAGTTTTATAAAATGATGTTTAAGTAGGCTCGGCGCCTGTAGCTCAGCAGCTAGGGCACTAGCCACATACACCAGGGCTGGCAGGTTCAAACCCAACTCGGGCCTGCCAAACAACAATGACAGCTACAACAAAAAAACAGCCGGGCTCTGTTTTGGCGCCTGTAGCTCAAGTGGCTAAGGTGCCAGCCACATACACCAGAGCTGGCAGGTTCAAATCCAGCCTGGACCTGCCAAACAACAATGACAAGTACCACCAAAACAATAGCTGAGCATTGTGGCAGACACCTGTAGTCCCAAGTTGGGAGGCTGAGGCAAGAGAATCACTGAAGCCCAGGAGTTGGAGGTTGCTGTGAGCTGTGATGCCATGGCACGCTACCCAGGGTGACAGCTTAAGGTTCTGTCTCAAAAAAAAAAAAAAAAAAAGCAGGCTCTGTGGGGGGGCACCTGTAGTTCCAGCTACTTAGGAGGCTGAGGCAAGAAAATTGCTTGAGCCCAAGACATTGAGGTTGCTGTGACCTGTGATGCCATAGCACTCTACCCAGGGCAACATAGTAAAACTCTGTTTTTTTTTAAAAAAAAAAGATATCTAAGTAGAGGTTAAGGAAGATTTTAGCTTGATTCTTTAATTTTTCTTTCTTTTCATATGCATTTAGATAAATTGCAAATCTTACATTTGAGAAAGGATTTAATAAAACGAGTTGTTTGTAGCTTTCAAACCTACACTTCTGCCTTTGGAAGGTTTGGGGCCTTTCCTGATTTGGGGATCAAGGTGATGTTTGCTTCATAGAATGTGTTGGGGAAGATTCCTTCTTTTTCTAAGTTTTGTAAAAGGTTATGTAATATAGGTAATAGTTCTTCTTTGATTTTGCCATGACAAGCCATGTCTGCTAAGAAGAAGAGATTGTCATTTTATTACTCTTAGGGGAACTTTTAGAGAAGGAAGCATCAGTCCAGTCCTCTTCAGTTTCAGTTTTTATAGCTTGTGTGAAGTACATGCCCCAGTTCTTCCCTATAGAACAAGTCTAGGGTTCCATTGCTCATCTATGTTCCAAGGCATCCTACTTAAAATAAAAGAATTGAATTCTGGGGCCAATATTCAGATAAGATATTTGAAACCTGTAGAGTCTTTAGTCTATTTTGTGAAGCCACAGCATGAGAAATTATGGACTCTTATTCACTGGACCCCCTTCAAGCAAAAAAAAAAGTGTATCTGGAAATGGTGAAGCTGGTAGTAATCACTAAATGGCCAATGATACTATACATTAGGGTGTGTCTGAGGAGACTGCTCACAAAATTATGTTTAAGTGGAGGCTTGAGAGATAAAGAGGCATTAGCCAGGGGACGAGTAGAAGGAGGAGACAATGTGAGATTCTAGCCAGATATAACGTCAGGAAATGCTCTATAAACTCTTTGATCCCTGGGGAAATCCTTTGTGGGAGCCCGCTACATGCAATTGGGTATGTCTGAAAAGCTGTGTGAAGTTTAACAGTACAATTACAGAAAGTGCTTCATCCCTACTTGAGAAAAATCATCTTCCTCTTCCTTCTCTGAGTACTCAGGGGCCCTTCTCTCTCTACCAGGTATACATAGCCCAATCCTTTCTATAATTTCAAGGTTTTTCCAAGTATAGATGAAAAACTGACTCTATATAGCTTCTGCTTCAAGCCCTCCCATAAATCTAACGTCCTTAACAGAATGTGTCCTAATATATTTGTTAAAGATCTTTTCACCAGCACTCAAGGTTCCTGGGCTGCCAGGTTCTATCCCTGGCTCTGACCTGGTGAACAACCTCTTTACCATCTGTCCTTGAAGATCATGTGCCTGTTAGTCACATATGTCCTTAAAGAAAGGATAGGTATAACTTACTAGCTGGGTTGTTGTGAAGGTTAATTTTACCTACTAATGTGAATAATGTAATACTGGGATTGCCTAAAAAATATTGTTTGCGTGGATAAATATTAACTGTTTTTCCTCTTTGGAGCAAAACACTCAGATGACTCTTGATCTGCCAGCTCACCCAAGCTCCATTAACCAAATTGCAGGTTGAATCACCTTGACATCCATTTTTAAGCCCATCTGAAACTCTTTTGTTGGTAGAAATAGGACTTCTGTATGAAAGACCATTCAAGATATTAATCTCTAATAATATGTATGTCAGAAAATAGATGCACTCATTTGGCACCAACAGCATATCTAAGTGTTTGTTCATTGCCCGTTTTCCCAACACTACCAGATGTTACCATGTTTTGTTTTGAAAATCTGATCTGTTCATTTTCTGCAGATCTGTCCAGTTTGGGAGAACTGTCTCAGATGATCATTCAACTTACAGATTCACAAGTTCATCCCCTACAGTTGCCAGAGTTAGCATAAAAAGAAAAAAAAATACAGGCTGACTGGTTGAATTTGAATTATAAAGAAAATTATATATAGCACAAAAATTATTGATTATTGAGCAAAATATCTACTTAATGGATGCCAAAACTGTCATGCCCAAATCAGCTGCAAATAAGAGCAGAGCATTCAATGGAAATTTTAAACATGTAGGATCAAAATCCTAAAGCATTTCTTTGAAGAATTATAAGAGGATATAGAACATGAATTTACCAGTATGATCACAAAAAGCACAATCAAAGGAATGACTACTGAGAGGTGGAAGTGATCCAGTCAAAGCAAAGTAGACTGGCCAAGAGCAATGGTCATGGCAATAGTTTTTTGGAATGTTCAAGGCATTTTGTTTGTTGAAGTTTTCTGGACAGCCAAAGAATGATAACATCTGTTTATTAAGAGTGTTTTGGGTGGCACTTGTGGCTCAAAGGACTAAGGCACCGGTCCCATATGGCAGACATGGTGGGTTTAAACCCAGCCCTGGCCAAAAACTGAAAAAAAAAGAGGAATATTTTCAGATAGTTATCAAAACTTTTGCAGAAAAATGCCCAGGAAAGCTCCACCAGAGAATCTTTCTCCACCACAAATTGCTCCTGCTCATTCCTCTCATCAAATGAGGGTTATTTTTACTAGTGCTTTAATGACAAATCACACTAGGCATCCACCTCACCATTCTGATTTCATTCCTTCTGGTTTCTTTTTGTTTTCTAATCTTAAAAAAATCTATAAAAGGTACCCACTTGTCATCAGCTAATAATGTAAAAAAAGACTTGACATGTTTGAAAGACAACTTGACATGGTTTAGACATTTCAAAATTTCAATTCTTTAGGGAGAACTAAATGGCCAGTAGCATCACTTATAAAAGTGTTTTGAACTTGATGGAGTTAAGTTGAGAAATAAAATTTATACTATTTATTTTTAAAATATTCATTGTTCATGTGAAGCTCATGTGTAGCTAGTGTACTCTATTTTAATCTGGCAACTTTACTCATCAAGGACTCTATGTTGATCCAAGGTGCTCCACAGAACAGTCCCAGCTGAGTTCCCCGCCCACACCAGCACTGGTCATAATCCTTGTGAGTAAACTCTCTTAGAAATTCCAGTCTACATTCATCTTTCTTCAAATGACTGCAGCCCCAGGTGACAGACACCAAAAACAGCAGAAATCACTAAGCTAAGCTCATTCAACACACAAGTATGAGTAGCCTGAGACATAATAAATGGCTACTTTGGAAGGGATGTTTTGTTAAGGAGGCCTTCGTGCCAGCAAATCTAAGTCACATTCCCCAGGGTTGCTATAACAAATAAGATAATACACAGCACTTAACAGCTAGGCCTGATGCATAATAACAGCTAGAATTAGTATAGCTATTACTCTCATTAGACAAAAATCCATAGCTGGTATCTCCTGGGACTTCAATAATGGATGTCCAAGACATGTGGTTTGTCAGTGTCTCTGTGCATCTGTTTACTGAACTGTGAGGTGGGAATAATAAAGCCTCCCTCAGAAGGCTACTTTCAGATCATTTCCTAAAGGTCATTTTTGTGCGTGAATAGGTCTAGAAGGTATCCTGACATTTTTACTCTATATAAAGGAAATCAAGATTGAATGTAATTTAGTTTGAAGTTTCTGATAATTTATTCACTCAGCTCATTCTTAACTAGATCCAGTGGCAAGTGATTTCCTTTGTGTCATGATTTCATTTTTGTTTAATTCAGCATACCAAAACTGAGGCAAGTAGAGCCACAAACAAACATAGCAAAGCCCTCTCAACATATGTGGTGAAATAGCTAATAACATGTGATTTACAAATAGGCAAATAAATATATAGAAAGGCATGTTAATGACATGGCAAATTGAAACTTGAATGAATCATGGTTAAGAGGGAATGGGCTTCATTGCTGGTAAAACTGAACCGTGTTAAATGTGCTACTTTCCTGGAATGGGTGTGTACAGAATTGTGAACAGACATCTGGCAAAATGGATTCCTCTGACTGGTCTGCCATTCCCTCATCTATAAAATGGGGCTAATTAATAATAGTTCCCCTCCTCACAGGGTTGCTATAACAAATAAGATAATACACAGCACTTACCGCCAGGCCTGATGCAGAATAACAGCTAACATTCGTATAGCTATTACTCTTGTTAGACCAAAATCCATAGCTGATATCTCCTGGAACTTCAATAATGTAAAACTACCAGAGTCAAACTTCTTTAGCCTCACTTTTTTTTTTTATTAAATCATAGTTGTGCACATTAATACTATCATGGGGTACAGTGTGTTAGTTCCATATACAATTTGAAACATTCTCATCCAATTGGCCAACATAGCCTTCATGTCATTCTCATAGTCATTGTGTTAAGACATTTATATTCCACATTTAGAGAGAGTCACATGTACCCTTGTAGG
>CAUYQV010166236.1:0-14624 GCA_963574575.1 Galagoides demidoff
TACCATTCCAACGTTACAATGGTGGAGTTGGTAGGTGTGCCCAGGCAAAACAGTGGGGCTGGACACAAGGTCAGTGGCCCGAAAAGAGTGCTGAATTTTTGCTGCATATGCTTAAAAATGCAGAGAGTAATGCTGAACTTAAGGGTTTAGATGTAGATTCTCTGGTCATTGAGCATATCCAAGTGAACAAAGCACCCAAGATGCATTGCCGAACTTACAGAACCCATGGTCGCATTAACCCATACATGAGCTCCCCCCTGCCACATTGAGATGATCCTTACTGAAAAGGAACAGATTGTTCCCAAACCAGAAGAGGAAACAGCACAGAAGAAAAAGATAGCCCAGAAGAAACTGAAGAAACAAAAACTTATGGCATGGGGATAAATGCAAATAACAGTAAAAAAAAATCATAAGGAAGAGAAATAATGAATATTTACTATTCATTAAGTGGAAGGTCTTGAGTTCAGTACGCTGAGGAGAAAGAGGAGGGTTCTTGCTGCCTCGGGGGTGGCAGAGGCAGAGAAAATCCACAAATTGAGCCTGTGGCTCAAAGGAGTAGGGTGCGGACCCCATATGCCAGAAGTGGCAGGTTCAAACCCAGCCCTGGCCAAAAACTGCAAAAAAAAGAAAATCCACAAATAAGTGCACCCATGCAGTCCAAACCTATGCTGTTCAAGGGTCAGCTGTACTTTCACTTTATTTTCTATTTCTTTTTCATTTTACTAAAATTTAGATTTTCTTTTAAAATAGAAAGCTATGGATCCAAGGCCTTCCCCTATTGCCAACATCCCACCATCAGCAACATTGATTAGAAAGCCTCCTTCAGGATCGGTGCCTGTGGCTCAAGTGGCTAAGGCACCAGCCACATATACCTAAGGTGACAGGTTCGAATCCAGCCTGGGCCTGCCAAACAACGACGGCTGCAACCAAAAAATAGCTGGGCCTTGTGGCGGGTGCCTGTGGTCCCAGCTACTTGGGAGACTGAGGCAGGAGACTCGCTTGAGTCCAGGAGTTGGAGGTTGCTGTGAGCTGTGATGCCATAGCACTCTACACAGGGGGACAGCTTGTGGCTCTGTCTCAAAAAAAGAAAGAAAACCTCCTTCAGTCGTTCAACATAGACCACTCTGTTCTGTGATCATCTTGACATAAAATCCAATCTTGGCAAAACTACTTTCCCAGAGTGCTGGAGTTTGTCCCGCTCTGGTCTCTGCCTTCCTTAGAAAGGAAAGACAACTGCCAATCTGGCTTCAGAGAATTTCCTCCCCCACCTCTGGCTGCTCTTAGCCATTTGCACCTCCTACCTCTTGCTTGCTAGCCCCTGGAAGTTATGTTGCCTGGGTTTGTCTCAGACTTACAGGTTTTGAGGTTCTGGCAAGATCTTACCTTCATGTTTCATTCCAAATAAGGGTTTGAAAACCCAAAAGCCTCAGGGACCCTGGCAGAGTAAATAATGTGTGAGTCACATTAGTACCACTGCTCTAAGCTATCATTGGGCCTCACCCATTAATGGGGACATGGCTTCAACTGAGGACAGATGCTATTTTCCTGTGCACTCACTGATTCAAGTAAGTTCCCTGTATGGCTCCAAAGATGGAGGCTCTTCCTGTCAAACTGATAAATAAATCCCTGATTTTCAGTAGGGTTATTGAAAAACCTGAAACAGATGAATGATCAAATCGTCCCCATGTTCCAAGGTTTTTTTCTTCTTCCTTACTACTTAGGCCCAGAAGCTCAAACCTAAAAGTAAGGCTTCATTCTTGAGTGTTCCAGGCCCCTTATCCCATCTTACAAGATTTGTCTTACAAGATCCAGCATGACCTGGCCCCTAGCAGTTTCTCTAGCCTCTTCTCCTTCTTCTCTCCACCCTACATTCTGGTAATACTGAACCAGCCCGCCCCCCCCCCCAGTGGTTCCTTTCATACCCCACAAGGGTTAGAGTTTCCAGGCCTTTCTTCTGCTGAGATTTCACCTAATTCTGCTTCCTCCCCTAAAACACAGCTCAGGTGTCACCTCCTCTAAACAATTTACCCTAACCAGTCCCCAGGTTACATTAGCAGCCCCAAGTAGGGATTTCCATAGCAACCCCTTCTGGCTCACCCACACTAAGAAGGAGGGGGCCCTGTAGGGCTAGAAGACAGGAGGAGGCAGAATTTGCATCTAAATCCATAAGAATCTTTTTGAGAGCTCCACAATTTAAAACTTCCCTCAAATTAATTTTGGAGAGCAACTTTTCCCTGTTATTTCATACCAGCAGATTGAAGATAGGTTGAAATCTTTCCTTATCTGGCCAAAATCCAGCTTGTGATTTGATAAAAGACTTAAAAGAAAGCCAAAAGAAGCAGGCAATGTTTGTGAAGACGAGGCCTCAAATGGAACTCAGATGAAATAACTTATACTTTTATTAGGTGTAGTCTTTTTTAGAGAAAATTATACTTTACAAAAAGATCATTCTAGATTTCAGTGTCAGTGACAGAAAAGGACCTGACATATAAGAATTAACACTACTGGGCAGTGCCTGTGGCTCAAAGGAGTATGGCACTGGCCCCATATGCCAGAGGTGGTGGGTTCAAACCCAGCCCTGGCCAAAAACTGCAAAAGAAAAAAAAAAAAAAGAAAGAAAGAAAAAAGAATTAACACTAGTGCATAGAGAAAAAAAAATCTATTGCTGTCTGGGCAGATTATTCTAGGGGTATCTGTAGCTCAGATCCAGTTTCCCTATTCACTTTAAGACATCTGCTCAGTCACCTCAAATCAAAAACAAATCCAGGTGCTTTTAGTCGGAATATCTAGATGTCATGCTGAGTGGTGGCCCCCAATCCAAACGTTTTAATTAATTCTTTGTTAAATTGGGTTTGTACTACTATAAAAAGGAAAATTTTAACATCTTTAATAAAAAATTACACATCTTTCATATCCTGGGTCTGCCACTGACTAGGTGATCAAATTTATTCCCTTCTTTAAACCTCAATTTTCTGATCTATAAAAGTGAAAAGTGTTTATCCCTGTCTCATCAAGTAGCTGTGAAAAGAAAATGGAGCAACATATATAAGGTACTCAGCACAGAGCCCATTATGTGGCAAATACCCCCAAAATATCTGTTCAATGAATGAATACCAACATCTTAGAAATTATTTGCCTTTGAAATGGTAAGAATTAGGTTTTGACAGGCACGGTGGCTCATGCCTATAATTCTAGCAATGGGAGGCCGAGGTGGGTGGATTGCTTGAGCTTAGGAGTTCAAGACTAACCTAAGCAAGAAGAGCAAGCCCCCATCTCTACTAAAAATAGAGAAACTAGCTGGGCATTTTGGCAGGCACCCGTAGTCCCAGCTACCCAGCTACTAGGGAGATTGAGACAAGAGAATCACTTGAGCCCAAGAGTTTGAGGTGGCTGCTAGCTATAATGACTCCACTGCATCCTACCCAGGGCAACACAGTCAGACTGTGTCTCATAGGCACTGTGGAATCTTGGGCAAGTAATTTACTTCTAATTATTGTTTGTGAAGTGGGGACAATACCTTCCAGGCAAAGTTGATGGTAAGAGTATATGTTCAAAATTACTTGTACATATTGGAACTGCTACTGCTACTGATGATGAGTAGGCTGGGCTTGGAAATTATTTTTTTGAGACAGAGTCTCACTATGTCACCCTCGGTAGACTGTCATGGCATCTAACTCTTGGGCTTAAGCGATTCTCTTGCCTCAGCCTCCCAAGAAGGTGGGACTTCTGGTGCCCTGGGCTTGGAAATGATTGATTCCTGTACTTCACTTTCCTCTCCCTATAAGTGCTTTTTGACAACATAGAGCTTCCTGCAGTATCTTTCATCATCCTTGGATTCAACATACATGGTTTATTTTATTAATCAAGTCTTATAATATTGGTATCAACTCCAAAGTTTTAATATTTCTTCAAACTATGCATACATCATGCACACACAAATGACGGTCTAAAACCATCTTTTTTTTTCAAAACAAATGGATAACTTGTCCCATGGATAGAATGAATGCCCAGTGACCATAATAGAGAGGGAGCAAAGCAGTTTCTTCTCTGTGAATGATATTTTTATCATGGTCTTGGAATGATCTAAGCAGTATCTTTTGCTTAATCATGATCAGAAAGATTATTTTAACAGTTCTCTCTGAAATTAAGACCATTGCATTTGACAGATACCTTCTTGCAATTAAATGAATGAATGCACCACCAATTTCCCCTTCTCTCCTGGAACATTAACATCGGCACATGAGCCTGCTCTGATTATCTCCCATCTTCTGTGACCTAAAAATCTGTGACCTAAAACCTCCTTTTATGTACAACCCCCTCCTTTTGAATCCCTTCATAGCACTTCTTCGAAGAATAATCTTTATGTACTGCCTCTATTTCCCCACCTCACTCCAGTCAAACTTTTTCATCCCTACCAATCCGACGAGACTCTACTTGTCAAGGATCCAGTGATCTTCTTATTGCTGAATCCAAGGGTCACGTCTTTGTCCTTAAATTCCCTTAAGCAGAATTTCATCATGCCCTCCTTCTCCACCCACTGTTTTCACTTTATTTCTGAGAGATACTCTGAGCTTCTTCCTTTCTGAACTGGTTGCTCCTTCTCAAAATCTTATGCTGGATTCTCCTCCTCTTCCCAACCTCTAAACATTGGAGAGTCCCAGGATTCAGTTCTTGGAGCTCTATGTTTTAAAATCATTCCCAGGTGATCTCATTCAATTTCACAGCATTGAAGCTTCAGTTTAATATATAAACTGCCTCCTTAACACTTAGTTGCAGTATACACTGAAACTTAACATGTCCCAAATGGAGCTCTTGAGTCCCCTTTCCCAAACCAGTTCCTTTCTAGTCTTTTCCATCTTAGAAATACCACAATTCACCAACTTGTCCAGGCCAAAATTTAGGAATTGTTCTGGATTCTTTTTTTCCCCCTGACCACTCTTTCCTCTAATCAATACACCAGCAAGTCAACTCCACCTGAATATAATCATTTCTTAGCACCCCTTCTAATACTACCTTGGTCATTGTCTCTCCTTGGGACTATTGCAAAAGCCTTGCAACTGTTTCACTCTTGCCTAAGATTACAATCTACATAGTACAGAGTATCTTTTAAAAGAAAAACAAACTCATGATACTTCCCTATTTCAAATCTTGCAATGACTTACATTGCAAACAGAGGCCCTTTAACTTACAGGGCCCTGTATGACCTCACTCTTGTTCACACATCTTGCCTACTCCTCCTTAATCATTCTTCTCCAGCCAAATTGATGTTCTTTCTGTTCCTTGAACATGCAAAGGTTGTTCCCACCTCCTATGATGCTCTCCTGCCTGATATTTACATGTTCAACACCGTGTATCTCAGCTTACATGTCCTTTCTAAGGAGGAGGCATTCCCTGACTGTGCTCCATCACTCTATGCTATTTGACTTTTCATGGATTACTTACCATTACCAGTACTGCATATGTAGGTAGGTATTTATTTGGTTGGTCCATTGGTTATTTATTACGTTGACTCCCCCCACACACACCTCCGACTCCACTAGATGATAAGTTCTTTTTCCTTTTTTAAGTTTTATTTTATTTTATTATTATTATTATTTTTTTTCTTTGCAGTTTTTGGCGGGGGCCAGCCGGGTTTGAACCTGCCACCTCTGGTATATGGAGCCGGTGCCCTACTTCTTTGAGCCAGAGGCGCCACCCTAGATGATAAGTTCTATAAGAGCAGGGATCTTGTTTCCCACTTTATCCCTAGCATCTGGAAGAATATCTCCAATATGTATTTGTTGCTGGCATGAAATAACTTAGACAAGTCAATTAGTTCTGCTAAGAAGAGTGACTCTTTTTGCAAAGAACTTAACTCTGGTGGGTCCATCAAAATGCATGGCTATTCAAAACCTGATTTATCACAAAACTTATTTTAATGTCAATGTGACCAGTTGATCACAGGTATCCTTTATAATTTTCAGCCCCCAATTTTCCACTCCAAATGTCCTTTAATTACAAATTTAATACAATTATTTTCAAGAGAAAAAAATTAAAATACCAATGCTGAAGTGCAGTCTTCCACCTGGACACAGATTCAAAACAGGTCCCCAAATATCAACAGCATAATGTCAGCTCCACAGCTTGTCTGTCTTGTGTCTAAAGTCTATAGAGTTCCTTCTCTTTAATAGGTAACACCATTTTGGACACTTGTCAGAAAATTAAAATGCTTCCTCTGCTGAAAGTCACTTGAGCACCTGAATTTTGAAAGAGTTATTTTAAGGGTTTTGCTAATTATTAATTCCTCTGGGACATGTAAATTCTACACTTGCCCTGCTGGAGAGTTGAAAAGAAAGAGCTGTTCTATGCTGTACTTGCTACTTACAGAAATGTCTTACATATTAAACGCATTTTAATATTATGCTACAGCTGAAATATTTTGTGTCTCTGTGTACTTTTAAGCAACTTGAACAGACTCTATGCCCCCCAAGCTTTGGGCCTATCCCAAAACTGTTAAATGAGTCACCAGTCATGGAACGGGAGAGATAATCCAAACCTGAAAAACTTTTGATCCTTGACAAATTCCTCCCAAAGAACCAAATCCTTTGCCAGCTCAAAATGGCAATGACACCATTTATACCCGAAGTTGCTAAATACAGTATTTTAAAAGTCATTAGTGGAAAAACTCCAAATCCAGAAAATCATGTGTGATGTTATATTCTTTTGTGCTTCCTTGTACCTCTGGATTTCCGTTTGATTCTACAAGTCTTTATTTCCGTGTTGTATTTTTGTGGGCGTCTCTCTGTACATTCTTAGCACCGTACCTTACTATGCCCTTCTGTATCTCATCCTTCCCCAATTCCTTTTGCCTGTCTTAACTAAACCCAGTGAAAAGCCAATAAATATTTATTTTTGTATTTGTTGGCTTGGCAGAAAATATATAGAAATTTGGCAGTCATCATAGTAAAAGGGAGTTTTGAAACCAGAGTTTCTCTGAAGATCTGTGAAAGTAATAGAATCACAACACCAATTTTACATAGAATAATACCACACAGAGAACATGTTCAGGAAGTTTACTTATTGGATTACGCCACTTTAATTGCAGTATCAAGAATCACCCTGTGGCTACTGCCCAAGCACCTGGGTGTGAAATCTGTAGACTGGAAGTGGTTGGCTCACAGAATACATGCCCTGGGAAGGCATAAGGGCTCTCAAAGGTAGAGAGAGCAACTACAGCTTGGCAAAAAATATTTATAGTATGAGTTACCTATCAGCTCAGAAACATAAATATAAATAAACATTAGTTTATTCGAAAAGAGGATGGATTCCACTTCATATTCTATCTACAAGTGGAGAAAAAAATGAAATAAAAATAACCCTCCCAGAAAATATAATTGAATAATAGACAGGAGAAAAATGTTAGACTTTGCCATTAATTTAAACAAAAAACCACCATTTCACCTCCCAATGTGAAAATATCATTTCATTCTCAATTTGAGAAAGATTGAAAAAATGGATAATATTAATTGTTTCCAACAGTGTGATGAAACAAAGCTGGCAGAAAGAGTAATTGGTAAAGCACTTCAGAAAAGTAATTTGGCAGTATCTGTCAAAAACTTTAAACTGTCCATATTTTAAAATCAGAAAGTATTACTTTATGATCCAATCCTAAGGAAATAATACCAAATATGGAAAAGTAATTATTCCTGAAGATATTTAGTGCAGTGTCAATAATAACAATGTACCTACTTAACGCATTATGTCCAAAGTCTGGCATTAGTTAAGTAAGCTATGGTACCCATTATTCAATGTTACTTAAATTATGTTCATAAAGACTATAATAATGCTTATGTTATAGTAGCGTAGACTAAATAGAAAAGATGTAAAACTGTGTCTATAATATGACTGCAAATACAAATGTGTGGCACATGCATGCACACATGCATGTGCACACACACTCAGCCAAAACTAACAAATGTATTAAAAAAAGACTGGGAGAAAATATGCCCAAAGTTAAGACTGCATGTCTTTGAATGGTAGGACTGTAAAATGAACTTAAAAAAAAAACCTAGTTAGTCATAATCTCACATGAGTGATTTCTTTTCATTTACTAGACTGTTTCTGGGATTCTCTTTATAAATGTTCAACTTTTCTTTATAAATGCATGCTTTTTACAGACCTAAAGCACTTATAGTCCCACAGTTGTAAAACTTCTCTACAATCACATTCTACCTTCCTTTATATTGCCACTAACCCTCTCCATATCAGGAAAAAAAAAGTGGATACAAATAAATTGATGAAAGTGCTTTCCCAAAGGTCAACTGTATATCAAATTAAATTAAAATAAATTCAGCTACTTGATATTTTATAAAATTGGTTTCAATTGCAACTTAATGATCAGATTGGGGAATGAAGAGAAGGATGCACATTATTTTTTCAAGGCTAGGAAGCTGTTCCCCTTAATTGTCTTTTCTTTAACACCACCAATACATCTTTATTAGATTACACTGCAAATTTTGGGATTCAATAACATTGTTTATATTGTGTTTTCTAAATAGATGAATACAACACATAGGTCTGTGGTGTGCGTGGGCCATAACCATCATTTCAGATGTTATCCTGGGGCTAATGGGAGCCTCGGAAGGGTTTAAAGCCAAAGAGTAACCTCATGAGATTTACATTTTAGAAAAATTGCCCTTCTAGGAGAAAAGTGTAGAAGGCTACACATGAGGTGGTTAACATGGGCCACCAGGAGGGCAGGGATTAGGGCAGAAGTCGACAACTATTTAGCTTTGTCTTTGAATAACTACACTTGTTCACTTTTTTTTTTTTTTTTTGGCCGGGGATGGGTTTGAACCCACCACTTCAAAAAAGTGGGACAAAAAAAATATGTGCTATGACTTAAAAATATCAAATTTGATATTTTCCCCATAAAAAACAAGTCGTTAGGGTGGATAAGGTTGCTCACACCTATAATGTTAGCACTCTTGGAGGCTGAGGTGGATGGGCTGCTTGAGCTCACAAGCCAGACGAGCCACAGCCAGAGCCAGATCTCATCTAAAAACTAGCCAGGCATTGTGGTGGGCACCTGTAGTCCCAGCTACTTAGGAGACTGAGGCAAGAGGATGGCTTGAGCCCAAGAATCTGAGGTTGATATGAGCTATGACTTCATGGCACTTTACTGAGGGTAACAAAGTGAGACTCTGTCTCTAAAAAAAAAAAAAAAAGCCAAGTTGTTCTTCCTTTAGTGTAAGAATAGACTGGATGGATGAACCTTAAGGACATTATGCTAGGTGAAATAATCCTGACACAAAATAACAATTACTGTATATCTCACTTATGCAAGGTTCCAGGAGTAGTCAAGTTCACAGAGATAGAAAGTTCAATGGTGCTTGCCAGAGGCTGGGGGAGGGGAGAACGGGGAGTTAATGCTTAAGAGGTCCAGAGTTTTAATTTGGGAAGACGAAATAAGTTCGAGCAATGGATGGTGGTGATGTTTGTACAACAATGTGAATGTACTTAATGCCATTCAACTGTGTAATACTTAAAAACAAACTAGATGATAAATTTTATGTTAGGTGTATTTTATCACAGTAAATAGTAGAAAGGAGTTGGAAAAGGGCTGGACTGAATGATGGGACGGACATAAACGAGCAGACTCTAGGAACTACAGCCATCCATGTGAGGAACTCCAGATCCAGAAAGGGCATGAAGACAGTGAGGTGGACAGGCTTGAAATCTATGTTTAATCTACAACTAACAGGACTTGAGTAATAATAAAAGATCAAAAAGAAAAAAGCATCTAGAATAATTTTGTCTTGGTTTGACTTGGTCTGAAAACACACCTGAAACAAGGATTTGGGTGTGACTAGTTTATTTGAGAGGTGCTCTCAAGCCCTGGTAGGGACCTGGGGAGGTGAGACAAGGGAATGTGGCCAATAAACGGTACAGTGTCAAGTGGATTACCACTGTGGGCAATTGTGGGAACATCCGGGAGAGCGTGGAACAGGCCTCAGCTATTCCAAGAGGTGAGGAAACTGGGTTACTTATTGATCAAATTATGTCAGTCAGAGTCTGATGGCTGCTTTTAGAGGGTAATTAACCCTATCCCCACTGCTTGCCTGCCTTGAGTATGAGGGACTCCAGTGGCCAGAGAAAGCCTTTAGGGTTAGGCAAAGAACTGGAGCAGACAGAAACCAAACGTCCACATGTATGGAAATAAGGGCTAAGGGGATCTGGATGGATCCCTACAATGTCTGCTAAAAATGTCAAGAGTCTGCTTGAAAATTTGCCCGCAGGTGGTTCCATTTTTCAAAACAGGAAATCCTGGAAGCTAAATAAGGAGTGGGCAAAGAGGGCTGGCAAAGGAGACTCGTGGAGCAGCTAGTGATTTACGAAGGGAAGCAGGAAACTGTGGTAACATGGGAATGCCATTTTAGAATGCTCAACTAATATGTAGCACAAGAAACCAGAAATGCTTTTCTTAGATCATGGAAAGTATTTTGGAAAATGGTATTAGCTAAATAACAATTTGTAGGCTCCAAACACCCCAATATTGCACTGTACTGCAAGATTCAGATGCTAAGATGGAGAAAACAATATTCACCTAGACAACAGTGTGAAATAAGTATTTCTATTCTTCATCTCTCTGTGACCCTCCACTTAATGTGAATTACACAAACCAATATACTGCACATAACACCTGATAGGAAGGATGCATTTGTTGAGAACAAATGAATATTTCCCTTCTCAGCACGTATATAAGTAGTACATGTAATCAAAGTCCCTTGGAAATGCCAGGCAGATATTGCAGCTATTATATTTTGCACATGTGTTTTGTTTGTTCTTCACACATAGCTACAATTACAAAACTGAGTAAGCTCTCACTTTAAAAATAACTTGAAGACATAATTTTTCATTGTCATTGAAGTCTCCCTTCATCGCATTTGAGAAATATTAAAAAATGATGCTAAAAAATTATATACAGAATGTATTATTTAACTGGATTAAAGTCCAAGTGCTAATACTTTTAAGAAATTCTCTATTTTCTAAACAAAGATATCCAAAATCTTTACACATACTTATCTATTCATTAGAAATTTAAAATTCACTAAGGTTTTTAATTTTGAAGACTGGTTTAAAATGTACTCTTGAGCAATCTTTAAACATACAAACTCCTTTCAAAGGAATTCATCTATGAGGAAGGAAGCTAGATTTCTTTTTCTTTTTCTTTTTTTTGAGACAGAGCCTCAAGCCGTCACCCTGGGTAGAATGCTGTGGCATCACAGCTCACAGCAACCTCCAACTCCTGGGCTCAAGCTAGTCTCCTGCCTCAGCCTCCCAAGTAGCTGGGACCACAGGCGCCCGCCACAACACCTGGCTATTTTTTTGCTGCAGCCATCATTGTTGTTTGGTGGGCTTGGGCGGATTCGAACCCGCCACCTTAGGTATATGTGGCTGGCACCTTAGCCACTTGAGCCACAGGCGCTGAGCCAGGAAGCTAGATTTCAAAGATATCTTTTTGCTGAAGTATACACTTAAAAGAACATAGCAGGACAAAAAAAAAATGCTTTGGCATTTTCATCAGCTTCTCATAGTTTTCTGCTCACAAACCCAAAACCCAGAAATAAAGGAGGTGAAACCCCAAATGGTTTTTCTTCTACATGCAAAATGCTTTCTGCCTTCTCTCCCTTACTGTTACCTCAATCTCTTGGAACACTTCTCAGCCCTGTCCACTGGAAGCTTGATCTTGTGCACTGCAGGCTGATTTACTTCTAAAAAACTCATTTCCCCCTTGGACACATTCTCCATGAAATCAGAGAGAAAGGAACAAGGGGAAAAAAGCAGGGCCCAGGCAGTGTATTTTGGTCTTTCTGCCTTTTATCTACTAGGGCCGTGTGATTTCCTTTCAGGCTCTGACCACTCCTGTGTGCAGCCCAATAATATGAAAAGCATGCATGATATGCCCCTCAGAAGGCCTGAAATGTATCAACTATAGTAAAGCTAATGAAGCTAGCAGAAAACAGAACACTTGGAAACCAAAACCAAAGTGATCTTAGCATAGATTCTGGATTCTGACTTTGTCCAAAGGTAAGCCCTTTCAAGGTACCAAGAAGCTCCTTTCACTTAAAAAGTACATTTCTGTGCCTGAGCCAATAATAAAGAAGCACAAGAAATGTAATGTTACATCATTTTCTTGTGTGTGTCTGTGTGTTAAGCTGGAACCACTTCCTGATTGTTCATTCCTAGCACCTAGCTCACAGAAGGCATTCAGTTAATGTCTTCTAAATGAAAGACTAGAAGTAGTTGGAAAGGGACAGAATGGCATGCTGCCAGCTGAGATTTTGGGTAAATAGTCAATATAGGAGGCTGAATCACAGGATTAAAAACTAGCCCACAATATCCTTTTACAGACACTTCCATAAATAATGAGCCTTGTCTATATCAGAGAACAATATCCTCAAAGCGCTAATGACCTCATAATACTAAAGGTCTAACTCCAGAAGGTTTGGTTTGGTGGGGCACCAGAAGGACAAGGCCACTCTCCCTCTTTCTATTATACTTTGCCGTAGAATGGGACAAAGTATTGTCCCTACTTGACTTTAAATAATGCTGAATTTCATTAATATATAGCTTCTGCCTTTTTCTATGCTTTCCTAATCATCTTCAAGAAAATGATCTGTATAGGCCCACATGAGAAAAAAAGCACAATTAAATTCAAGCACGGGGGAGGGGGTTCAATAAATTCCCACTTAATGGGTACAGTACAATGTAGGGGTATATGGCATACCTCCTGGGGGAAGAACTCAACTAGAACTCAGACTTTACCTTACAAATCCAAACAATGTAACCTCATTGCTTCATGGTACATACTATCATATGAATCAGATTATTTTTAAAAATGCCCTGTAATTCCAAAAAAAAAAAAAAAAAAGCTCTGGATGACAACATCTGTGTCTCCCAGCTGCTTCACTCACTGCTGTAGCCAGAGCACCTTGCTTTGGTTTTCTTCATCTTACTGTCCATTGTTTGTGCAACAAGTCAGCAGTTGGGTGTTAGCCTTCCCAGGGAGCTGCAAGCAACTTTAACACAGACTTCTGTCTAGAATCTTCGGGACCCTAAATGTGTCATTCCTGCCTTTCTCAATCCAGTGGCGGGGTCTTCCCAGTCATCCTTAAACTTAGACTGAATGAGGAATTGTCTCCTCTGCCCAACTGTAAAATCAAGAGCAGATCAGTTTAAAAAACTACCTTTTAGACTCTTAAGTTGTATATTGAGGATACACAAAGAACTTAAGTTGTATATTGAATGACACTCCAGGCATGCTGAGTAAAAGTGTTGCAACTTGTTTAAATGCTATCAATGGTCATTTCTGAGAAATATGATCGAAAGTTTACCTGTCAAAACCCTGCAGCATGCCCCCTCACAATCATGATCTGTCCTTCTAGATCACTTGTTCAAATCCCTCTAAAATGAATGTTCTGCAATCAGACAAGAGCCTCCAATCTTTAAACCCTTTTCACGTGAACCTACCAACCAGCTATCTCCTTCACAGTGTCACTTTCTTCCTTGTCCATTTGGGATTTTGTGGTTGATTTTTACAGTGATTTTCAGTATATCTTCAAACTCCCTGGGAGAAATCCTATAGGAAGCTACATAAAATGGTGGCAGGGTTAGTGGAAGAATACAGATGTGTGCCAACAGAGCTACTTTCTCAAGAACCCAGAATTGGACCTGGATCCAAAACAGTGGCTTAGATGGATGCCCCCAATCTTCTGTATCGAGAATAGGGTTGTCTGTTTCATAACTTCTCCTTTGGCTACACTGCCACAGATTTCTCCAGTAGAGGAAGAAATCCATATTTCCACATAAGGGGTCGTGAATCTCAGCTCTGAATCAGCATACAGCGTGGTAAGTGAAGAATCCGACTCCCTGGAGTGTATTTCAGCCAGTGTGATCAGCCTCCACTTTCCACCCCTGCTCTGGGGCCTCTCAGGGCACTGAAGAGGGGTTACCCAGAACTGATGTTGTTAAGCACCCTCCCCAGGCTCTAATAGCTTTTTGCAACCTTGGTTGAGACCATTACAGGACATGGAAAAGGTTACATCCTTTAATGCAGGGGTTCTCAACCTTCCTAATGCCTCCTAATGCCGCGACCCTTTAATACAGTTCCTCATGTTGTGGTGACCCCCCCAACCATAAAATTATTTTCGTTGCTACTTTATAACTGTAATTTTGCTACTGTTATGAATCATAATGTAAGTATCTAATATGCAGGATGCTCTTAGGCGACCCCTGTGAAAGGGTCGTTCGATCCCCAAAGGGGCCACGACCCATAGGTTGAGAATGACTGCTTTAATGGCTTCCACCTCCAACTGACTAAAGCTTCATGATTAGAACATCTTACGGCTTGGCGCCTGTGGCTCAAGCAGCTAAGGCGCCAGCCACATACACCTAAGGTGGCGGGTTTGAATCCAGTCTGGGCCATCAAACAACAATGATGGCTGCAACCAATAAATGGCCAGGTGTTGTGGCGGGCGCCTGTAGTCCCAGCTACTTGGGAGGTGGAGGCAGGAGACTTGCTTGAGCCCAGGAGTTGGAGGTTGCTGTGAGCTGTGATGCCATAGCACTCTACCCAGGGGGAT
>CAUYQV010166241.1:0-37352 GCA_963574575.1 Galagoides demidoff
TTGCCTGTGCACCATCAGTGTGACTGTCAACACAGTGAAAAGGGCAAACAGTGGCCTATAAACGGATTAAATCCTTTGCACCCCAGCTTCCCCCTGAGTGAGTTTCTGGGTTGCGCATGTGAGCTGCTGCTTGGCCCTGCCTGAGGTTGGCTGGGTCCCCCTGAGCTTTATTAGCACACAGCATCTCGCGGGCAGATAGCCTTGCTGTTTCTCTGCTAACATTGAATAGTTTTTCTCGGTTTTCTCTGCAGGGGTTCACTGTGAAATTAACTTTGATGACTGCGCAAGTGCCCCTTGTGTCCATGGTGTCTGTGTGGACGGCATCAGTCGTTACACCTGTGTCTGCTCACCCGGATTCACAGGTAATGCTCCTTTTACTGGAAAGCCTCTCCTTCAGCCCTGCCACTTTGGGGAAATGGCACAAAAAGGAAAATTATTTTTCAAATGACTCCCATTCCTGTGGCTCTCTGGAAGGTTAGAAGTTGATTTTTCTGAAGCTTTGAACCAGTTTATCACTTAGAGACCTTTCCTAAACTGAAACAGGACATTTTCATTGATTAGGATTTTTAAATCATGTGTTTCTTGCTACCTGAAAAGAATACCAGATAGACGATAAGTTTTCGTCGTTTTACTCGAGTTCCACAGCTTCTAAAGCACCTGTGCTCCTCTGTAGGTGGTACTCAGTGCATTCTGTAGCACAGCACTCAAGGCACAATTCTAGGAAAACACTAACTTCTGGGTACTTCTAGGAGATTGTTGGATGAAGTCAGAATTTGGGAAACACCTACTAATTTGGGCAGCTCGAATAAAGTCTTCCTGCTCAGGAGGAAGTAAATTAATAAAGTAAATGGCTAAAATAATTGTGAATGTTATTGTTCATCAAGCCTAAACATCTCTGCCACATGTACACACACGCATATGTGCATACACACTGCCCTGTCTTTTCTTTACTTTTTATGTTGCCTTCACCTTTTGCCTTCCTGATCAAAGAACCTTAGTGGCTGCTACTGTGGAAACATGGGGCTTGCCAGCCACACCCCTACATTTGGTACTGGCACCATCATAGGGCATATGCTGTGTATTCTGTTCTTACTGGGCATTGCCACACTCAACATGGCCACTGAAATACTGTTGCCTCTCAATACATTTTATATGGTGATCTGCACCGTATATGAGAATCAGCCTTTGGAACATTTGACAGAGCCCAGAAAGGCCAGCCAGAGTCAAGCAAAATAAATATCTATCATTTGCTTGCCAGGAATGCACTTTGCTGTCTATTTCTCAAGCATTTCTTCTATTTAACATGATTATAGACCATTGAGAAGAAACTCTGTGACTCAAGTGGGTCACAAGGATCCCTGTTGAGTAGACAAAGACTCAGAATCCAGATATGATGAAAACTTCCATGCCCAGTGCCCAGCCACTGTGGTAGCCTGAAGTACTTCTGCAGCCTGAAACTTGTTACCCCAAGATCAAGTGGCAGTTAATTGAACACACAAAATCCCTGCTAGGTAGGATAATAGGTGCATTGTTGTTCAGTGGGTAACAGGAAGAGAATAGCTAACGTTATTGAGGATTTGCTCTGAGCTGGGACTAAATTAAGTGCCAAATGTTCCTTGTCACTACTGTTTTCATTCCTGTGGTGTTGACGAGAATCCCAGAGCCCAGAGAGGTTAGTAATGTACCAGTGCACTGCAGACAGCCTGAGCCCAGAGCTAAGCTCATTCCCACAGCACAGGGCAGCCCGAGTGGGAGCCTGTAGAATGTCCTTTTGGATTTATATAAGGCTCTACTGGACTCTTTTTTCCTTTCTGAAATTCCAGTGAATCATATTCTTTTCTCTTTTTAACATTCAGAAAACCAGGAAGGTCAAGGAGGGAGTACATAGGCTAAAAATATTCTAAAACAAACTTGAGGTGTATCATGAAACTCCATAACTAAGAAATGGAATGTTTTGATTACTGGGTGGTACTCTGTCCTTGGAACTATTTGTTATGTCTGAGATTATTTTTCAAATGAGCTGCTGAAAATATCATAGACTGTTGTGGTATATATTACATATACTCATCAGCAGCAAATGTGAGGAGTCATGTTCTTGTTTTATTTTAATACTTTTTTATTTACCAATTTAAACAGCTTTGACAGATTTTAGGGAGAGGGAGAGGTTTGTTTGTTTGAACTAACTAACTTTCTTTCTTTCTTTCCTGGTTTGAAGAGTAAATTCTTTGTTTTCCTAGACCTCTCTGAATATAGCAAATTAAGGAATTATGTGATGCGCCTGTAAATTGCTTTTCAGTTTTGTTAAAGCACCTTCATATTCATTGTCTTCCTGGATTCTCATAATAGCCCAGAGAGGAAGTTCTGTTACTACCCTTGAACATGGCAACTGAGAGATGAAACTCTGCATAATGAGTTCAGCTAATGAGTCTCACAGGATGGCTCTGAGTTCCCAGAAGGCAGAGATCACTTTTAATCATCTTCATACCAAGTGTCTAAAGCAATGTCTAGCACAAAGGAGACACTTAGTAAATGGTGCTTAATGAATGAATGAATAGGACTTGATTACAGTACTTTTGCTATCCAACTTCAGACTCTAGAGTGTGGACTATACCATTGCTTCGTTTATTAAACACCAATTTATTGAGTAACCAGGGAGTAAGAAACATTGGATATCTTCTCATGTCAGTAATTACTGAGCCCAGCAAGGTGCATGGCCTTGCAATAGAAAGGAAGGAAACTCCTTGAGTATGAACCTGGCTGATGGTGCAACTGTCAGCCAACCCAGCAGATTGCATAAGGAGATAAACACTTAACACACTTGGGTAAAGATGACTTGAAAATGTGTTCTGCAAAGAAATTAAAGGCAGGGAAGTAATCTTGGGAGGAGCAGCTTCTGAGATGTTTCTAAAACAGAACAAATATGAAAAAGGCTTTTCCTTACCCGCCACTGCTTTGCAGGCAGAGGCCTGCTCTGTGGTGGAAGAGCTCTGGTTCATATCTTGGTGCCAGTGGCAAACATCTTGAAGAATCAGTGTTTGAGGCTAAGGAAATATTATTTTAAAAGAAGTTATTAATAAAACAGTTCAGAGGAAAAGAGCAACCACTTCCAAATTATGGGTCTTTACCACAAGAACCACCAGTAGAGAGCACTGGAGGGTGAAAAATGTTAGTACTCACACTTTATATGAGTAGGTATCTATTTCACTTGGAATGTCCTAGTGTAAATGCAGGGTTGCTGTTTCTTAAATGAAAAAACATGGCTATTCATAAATTCCTTCATCGCAGTTGCTCAATGTTATTCATTTACAAAATTATGAGTAATTTTAAAATTGCAGATTTTCCAGAAATATACAGTTAAATCTCAGTTATTCAAACATAACAAATCATAATACTTATATAACGTCCTGGTAACTTTATTTAGCTTGATGCAACAAATATTGTTAAAACAGACATCTTTTCAATGTACAATTTTATATGTCTTAGAGGAAGAACATACTCACTTCAGTTCATATACTCTCATCATTTACACTATTAGATGATGGGAAATAATAATGGTCTTGAAAAGAATTTATCAAAATACATTGTTCACAACCCCTACATTAAAAAAAAATCTTGCTTGATTCTATCTATCACAGTCTATACCAATGGGACCTAGACATTTCTATTTAAAGTAACTACTGGAAGCTGGTATTCTTCATATATTAAAGTTTGAGAACCACATGTCTAGATTGGGAGACCCTGTATTGTCTTCTCTGTCATCAAAGGGCAATAAAATAATGCTTAGAGATTCTATATCCTGAGATTTAAAAGATAGATTGAAGCAATTCTAATAATGAAAACAAAATAGCTTTTTTTTTTGAGACAGAGCCTCAAGCTGTCCCCCTGGGTAGATGCCGTGGCATCACAGCTCACAGCAACCTCCAACTCCTGGGCTCAAGCGAGTCTCCTGCCTCAGCCTCCCAAGTAACTGGGACCACAGGCGCCTACCACAGTGCCCGGCTATTTTTTGGTTGCAGCCGTCATTGTTGTTTAGGTGGGCTCGGGCTGGATTCGAACTCACCACCTTAGGTGTATTGGCTGGTGCCTTAGCCACTTGAGCCACAGGCGCCGAGCCCAAAATAGCTTTTTTATAATCAATTTAACCATTAAATTTACAGTTCATTCACTGACTAATTTCAGTTTGACCAGAAATATAAGAGGCTAACTAAATGGCCAGGCGTGGTGGCTCATGCCTATAATCCTACCATTCTGACAGGCCAAGGCCAGTGGATCGCTTGATCTCAGGAGTTCAAAACCAGCCTGAGCAAGAGCAAGACCTTGTCTCTACTAACAATAGAAAAAGTAGCCAAGCATTGTGACTGGCACCTGTAGTCTCAGCTACTCAGGAGGCTGAGGCAAGAAGATCTCTTGAGCCCAAGAGTTTGAGGTTGCTGTGAGCTGTGATGCAAGGGGACTCTACCCAGGGTGACAGACTGAGACTCTGTCTAAAAAAAAAAAAGAGGCTAACTAAAAAAATGAATTTGGATAAATGAGTATTCTTAGGACAGTATTAAGAGGAGAAGTCATCTTTGGTAACCTTTTTAATTGTCTTTATAAAACTTTGTGAAGTTTCCCCATTTCTAAGAGGAAAAGAAGAAGACATACATGTCAAAATGCTTCAGCACTATTCCAGTCTTTTGTTAAATTTGCTTCATTAACAGAAGTCAGTGTGGTTTCCTTGCATGGCATTAAGTGCTATTGGGTGTCTCTTCCTTAAATCTCAACATTTGGTGCCCCAAGGCAGCTGAAGGCCTGTGCAGACTCCTAGTGCTGGGTCTATTCTGTAAGCACTTGGAATGTAAGTAACACTGTCCCCCTTCTCCACAGGGCAGAGATGTAACATTGACATTGATGAGTGTGCCTCTAATCCCTGTCGCAAGGGTGCCACGTGTATCAATGATGTGAACGGTTTCCGCTGTGTGTGCCCTGAGGGGCCCCATCACCCCAGCTGCTACTCGCAGGTGAACGAGTGCCTCAGCAATCCCTGCATCCATGGAAACTGTACTGGAGGCCTCAGTGGGTGAGCAGCTGCATGTGCAAAGTTTCTACTAACCCGTGTCAAGACGGTGGTTTTTAGGACAGGCAATAGCTTGAAGAAGTCAGTTGGGGATGAGCTGAGACTTGGTTGAAGATTTTGGTAGTCTGCATTGAAGCCTTCCAGGTTACCACTTCATCCGTAGAAGCTCTGGCCCCAAGTTCCCATGACTGAGAACCTAAGTGAAAAATAAGGAAGAATGTCTCCTGTACACAGGTCATCAGCTAGGATCTTATTGAGAAGAGCCCAGGCTTATTTCATGAGGCTTTGACAATTGTTTTTTTTTAGTACTTACTACAGGATTGATTTCTGAGGAATGTTCTCGCCTTTGATTTTTCCCCTTGCTTGAACACAGCTCAACTCTGTCCTGACACAGTACCAGTTCCTGCTCTGAAGTAGGGCAGCTTCAGACAGCTGTATCTGTGGCCATGGTAAACATTCCCACTTTCAAAGCCCTTCGGATTGTGTGAAGTGTTGGCATTTTCTAGACTCAGGAATGCGACCTTAAATCCCATGAGATAGTCTTATACTCCTGCTAGGACAGGACTAGCCATAGGACAGGGCTTCAGGCCTTCCCATTTGCTAAATTTCCACCAGTTAAAATAATAAAAAGTGTATTAAGAGGTAAGTGTGAAATAAAGCATAACTATTACTGTTTCAGAGTAGAGCAAGTTTCAAAGCACTCTCATCCATCTGCCTTTTTCTTAAAGATCACCAAAAAGAAATACTATTATTTTCACATATCACAATTGAAATGCTAATGATGTTCAAATTAGAGATTATGTATACGTAAATATATCAAATTTCTTCATTCTTATACTTTTTCCAGCTGGATGCTTTCTGAGGTTAGGTTTCAGGTCAGAATAAAGTGCTCCTTAGATGTCAGGTAACCAAGGATTACCTTGGAGTAGCTCAAGGTCTTTGCTGATCACCTGTTTCCTGAGTGTCTATTTTGCACAAGAAATAAGTGATCCTAAGGTTTGTTTTACTTTAGTTTTATGTTTAATAAAATACATTGTGCAGATTTATCCCTGTAAATGTTTCCTTCATATTTTCCCAATATATTGTACAGATTATTGTTAACATATGAAATTTCGTGACCTTGGTCAGCATCATGCACGTGTCTTTCCCGGATGGCCTAGATGGGTCCATGTTATTCACATCATCTGCAAATTGATACACATATAGACCGGAGGAAAGTAGAAATGATACTAGTTTACCTGTCAGTTCTTCTTTTCCCTGTTTGTTCATCAAGTCCTGTATTCAGTCTGTGACTCAATTGTAATGTCATACCTCCCACAGTAAAATGTTCTCTCTTCTTTCAGATATAAGTGCCTCTGTGATGCAGGCTGGGTTGGTATCAACTGTGACATGGACAAAGATGAGTGTCTTTCTAACCCATGCCAGAATGGAGGAATTTGTGACAATCTGGTGAATGGATACAGGTGTACTTGCAAGAAAGGCTTTAAGGGTAAAAACAAAAGTACATCTTTCTGTGTCTGCTCTTTTTATGGACTGCTGAACTCATAGTTTTCCTTTCTTTGTTTTCATTCATTTATGTAGTAAACATATGAAGCAAATATTACTTACAAGGTGCTTGGGGAATAAAAACATGAACAAATATAATTTCTACCTTCATGCTAGCAGTGAGGTGAGCTTTGAAGATGAGCACTTTAAGACTCTGCTCAAACAGTTTTGGGTAAATGTCTAACTGTGTTTCCTGGTCCAGGTTTAACTGTATGATAAATTAAATAGATAACATGAAAATATTTTGCTTACTGCATCATGATAGCAATAATATCCTGGAGGAATCCATATGTTCTGAACTCCTTCAACAAACTCTGAGATGTTCTTATGTGCTTAGTTATGGTCATGGTAATTGTGTAAAGTCTTTTCTTGAGTTGTAACTGTCACATTGCTACATTCACTTTTCTCTGAGAAACTAAGGAGACGTGTGTGTGTGTGTGTAAGTCACTCGTGCTTGCACTTATCTGCTTATTCATTGATTTCCCTACTCAGACATTGTGCCAGGCTATTGTGATACATCAATAGATTTTAGAGTCAGTTTGTTTGATTACTCAAAAATTTTCTGAGACCATATTCGAGTCTTTAATTTTCTGTTACATTCCATTACATTTGCAGAGAAATTGTAGATCTAAAAGACTTTTATTTCTTCATCTCACTGAGACTTGTTTATCTATTAATGGGCAAAATAAAACTCAGAGGTAAAATCAAAAGTCAGGTTCCCAGCGAGCGGCAGTGCATATCTTAAACCAGAACTCCGTGCTCCTAGACCATCACTTGCTTTTGTGCGGTGCCAGTGTCTCAATTTTAAGGCCCTGTGCAAAGGTTCCCATTAATCCTTCATTCTTTCTCTCCTTTTCTTAGTGGTAGAGGGTTTCATGCCTTGAGTCAATAGAAAACAGCTAGGTAGAGACTCTACTTATGAAAGAGTATATGGAAATCAGAGGCTTTGGTTAAATGTGTTTAAAAGGTTATCCCTTTTCTGGACCAGAAACTTTGTGTCCAGTGGGCTTATATTTAGATCAAAGATCAGACTTTCACCTTTAATAAATTTCTCTGTTCATTATGGAGCAATTACTTGCATTTGGAGGAGCATCAGGCTTTCTGACCATTAGAATAGGCTGTCGTGCCGTTCATCTTGCAGCTCACCACGTGCTGGCATTTACTGACTGTATACCATGGACCTATGGCTGAAATGAATGAACAGGTGTTCCAGTGGCCTGAAGAGATGAGTGTGGTTTTCCAGGTGTTCACTAAGGAGGCTGACAGAAAGTTTCACTGTTTTTGCTTTTTTCCCTTTCTGTCTATAGGCTATAACTGCCAGGTGAATATTGATGAGTGTGCTTCAAATCCCTGCCTGAACCAAGGAACTTGCCTTGATGACATAAGTGGCTATACTTGCCAGTGTGTACTGCCATACACAGGTGGGTTCTGCAGGTGCCCTCAGAGAGCAGAGGGGATGCGTGGCCCTGCCTTGGGTCTCCGCATCCTGGTCTGTGGGGCAACGATGCTGCTCTGAGGACTCACTCCCTGATTTTCCTTCTTGATCTCATGGACTGGCTGTTGAGCTTTGAACAAAACATTGTTTTCTCCTTAGTGCAAGTGTGGGGTAATCATTTGCTGCCTTTATGCTTTAGTGTTTGGAATTTTTTTTTTAATTACATGTGGCTGGCACCTGGTACACAGCTAGTGGTTTACTCCATGATTTGAATGAACCTGTGTTTTTTGTATTTGCCCTATTAATTTTAGTGTCAATCATTTATCAGTAATTTGTGATACACTAGATGCTTTTTATACTTTGGGTTATTTGATCTATTCTTCAGTACGTCTACAAGGCAGAAGTGGCTATTGCCACTTTGTACTTGAGGAGGCTGAGACAAATGGGGCTCGCTTGCTCATGGTCATGTAGGTAAGCAGTCCATCTCGGATGTACCCACAAGTCTCTCTGAATCCAAATTCCTCCTAACTCCCTTTCTGCCCCTCACATTTAGTTCCTCTGTGCCTCTCTCAAAGGCATTGCCCTGGGACAGCTGTCACACTCTGGGAAGACACATGTGACTTCGCCTCAGGTGCCCTTTCCTTCAGGTGTTATGTTTGGAGTGTGTGTAGACCTTCAGCCTCTGTTTTCTGTGGCCTTATTGCTGCCCTCTTGTGACTGTCAGTATTTCTGTGACTGTGTATCTGCTTTTCTTCCATTTTACTCGTTCAGAGGGAACAGTGCACAAGTATGGGCAGTGGCTTTGCCTGTTTCATCAGACGGCGGCATGTAGGCAGATGCATGGCCAAGTGTTTCCTCTCCTGGTGTCATGAGCTGGTCACACCAGCTGTATGTTAGCTAAGCTATACAGACTAGCAGAGTGCCACAGGCATGACTGCTATCTGAAGGTCTTGATTCTGCCATCTTGCCTTTGTGCCCCTTTTGCGTGAAATATTACTGTAGGGAAACTGCATTTAACCTGTCTGGTTTATCAAATCAGAGTTACAGAATGTCTGTAACTATCCCCAGACAAAGGCTGTATCAGCAATGTCATTTCATAGTGGCACTGCTAATCACCTTTGTTGATAGTGGAAAGATTATCTCATGTACAGCTATAAGGAGTGAGAAGTGACAAATGTGGGGAGACAGAAGGAGGTGTCACCGTGCTCCACTGCACCCTTGGCTTCCTTACTGGGTGTCTTAGGCAAATAGAGTTTATTTGGATAATTTTTATTTGGTCATCATGCTATTTAGACCCAGTAAGAATATTTGATTATATCCTGGCTATTGATTTTTTTGTTTGTTTGTTTGTTTTCGGAGAAGGATACCAATGAAAGAATTTACTATGTGTTACCTTGGAGAAGTTGTATCTGACCCACAGCCTTTACAGGTTCACTTTTTAGTTTTCCATAGGAGTTCTAAGCTTAGTGGAGTTTGTCCAGAATAGGGGATTAGCAGCTTTGCTTGCCGATGTAAACCACTGTCTGGTCAGATACATTTAAAACTGGTTGAGGCTATATTAAGGAAAATTTGTGGTAATTGTTACTTCTTTCTGAATGCAAAATTTTAGAATAAAACCTAAAATTGAGTTAGTGTAACTTTAAATAAAGATGATCTCATCTGTTTCTTAAAAAAGCATTCTTAATTTAATTTTCTGTTTGTTTTTGCTGCACGCTTATATCTAGCATATGAGGTAGGATGTATTGGTGAGCTGTGAGGGCCATATTGATATAAGTACGAGAAGGTGGGTCACTGCGGTCAGAACTGCTGCCCTGCCTCCCTCCTCTGATGTGCTTGCTTTCAAGAGAGCAGAGGTTGTGAGGTGCAGGAGGCCATGCTTGCCTCTTCCCTGCCATGCACAGATGGATCTGTGTGGCTGAGCTCATGAGAGCTGAATCTGAGCTAGGGAGATGCAGAACACCTGACTGAGGCAGGTGTCCAAATCCAAGTAAACACTCACGATGTAAAAGTGAAGATGACAGCTGCCCAGAAGTAGTGGAGTACTCGTTCTATGCTCCAGGCTCTATGGGAATAAGGACTTAGTGTGTATTACTTTCTTGTGACGCACACAAATTCTCTATAAGTTACATGCTATTCTAATTCTCATTGCATTTATGAGGCACTCAGGTAAGATCAATAACTTTCCCAAGGTCATACACCTATTTTAGAGCCAAGAGAGCCAGGACTATGAGTCCGTCAGACACCAAAGCCTCTTACTAACTATTTCCTTTGTGAATTCTGAGAACATCCTTGGTATACAGTTGGGGAATTTTTTCATTTTCTTGGCTGGTTCTTTATCATAAATGCTGTTATTTGCTTTCTAGGAAAGAATTGTCAGACTGTATTGGCTCCTTGTTCCCCAAACCCTTGTGAGAACGCTGCTGTTTGTAAGGAGGCACCAAATTTTGAGAGTTACAGCTGTCTGTGTGCTCCCGGCTGGCAAGGTAACAACATGGGGATGGACACCAAGAATATACATTCTGAACTTTAAACACAGTGATGAAGGAGGGCATCAGACAACTTGAGAGGCCCTGGTCCTCTGGCTGCTGACTGGAATGGCCTTTCTTCCCATTGTCCATGTCTTTGGGGCCCCCTAGTGGTTACAAGACTCCAATCTGGGAATCAAACCATGATGTACTTTCTACGGTGAGTTTAGCACCTTGTCAACACTACACAGGGGCGCAGAAGCCTTGATGGGGCTTTCCAAAGGAGGACACCAACCAGGATTTCCTTGGAGTAGCTCCATCCACCCCAGCTAAGCTCAGGCCCTGCCTAGATGACTATGGGAATCAGCTTCTGGCTCGGTAGTTCATTGCCCTGTATTTCTAGGTCAGCGATGCACAGTTGACATTGATGAGTGTGTCTCCAAGCCCTGCATGAACCATGGTCTCTGCCATAACACCCAGGGCAGCTATATGTGTGAATGTCCTCCAGGCTTCAGTGGTGTGGACTGCGAAGAAGACATCGATGACTGCCTCACCAGTGCGTACATCTGCAGCCCCTGACCCCCAGGGAGCAGGGGGGAGCTGGTGTGGGCTGCCCCCTCTCACGCTGACATCGACTGTAGTAGTCATTCACAGAGAATATTTAACCCTCGTGTTTTAACTGTTTCTTTCGAAAGTAGTGTCATTAAGATTTGTGACAGTTGGTTCCTTTTTAACCATTCTGTGAAGTTTTGAACATTGACAAAATGGGAACAATGCCAGAATAGCCATTTTTTAAAATGATTTGTTAAATTATGATTAACATATAATGAACTACAATTATTTTAGTTATCCATTTGACAATTTTTACATATGACAACTGAATCTGTCATCCAAGATAATGAACAATGTAAAAGTGTCTTTATCGCCTGGTAATTTAATCCTCCATCCCTCTTTCTTGCTTCACACAATTTTAGATCTACCATCCATCAGTACAGATTAAATGACATTTTTAGCCATTTTATATAAATACAATCATATTAAGCATTATTTTTGGGGGGAGAGGTTAACTTATCCATGTTGGTGTTTATATGAATAGTTCATTCTATAATATTTTATATTTGTGCAGTGTTCCCAAATGTGGATATACTATAGTTTAATAGTTGATAGCCATTTGGGATTTTTTTCCCAGTTTGGGGTTATTACAAAGCTTCTGTGAATGAGTGTTTCTGTGGACATAAGGTTTTATTTGTCTTGAGTAAATATGTAGAAGCAGAATGGGTGAATCTTGTGGTAAGTGTATGTTTAACTTTCTAAAAAGTTGCAAAGCTGTTTTCCAGCATGACTGTCCCTTCTTTATTCTTACCAGAATTGTATTAAAGCTGTAGCTAGACACATACTTAGGAACACTTAGTAATATCATTCATTTGAACTTAAAGCTCTTTTCATGGATATATAATGGTATCCCACTGTGATTTCCATTTGCATTATCCTCTTTACTAATGGTGTTAAACATCTATGTGCTCTTTGCCGATCTACATATCTTCTTTGGTAAAATGTCTGTTCAAATCTTTTGCCAATTTGAAAAAATTGTTTTCTCATTATTGAGTTGAAAAAAGAGTTCTTTATATTCTAAATACCAGTTCTTTGCTTTATAATGATTTTCTCTCAATTTATGGTCTCTCTTTTGCTCTTCTTTTGGAGAGGAAGATTTTAATACTGATGCACTGATACTTCTCTTTTGTAGTCCAGGCTTCATGTATCTTGTTTAATAAAACTTGCCTAATCAAAACTAAAGGTTTATCTCCTAAAATTTTTCTAAAGGTTTTATACTTTTCATCTCTTACTGTGATCTATTTTGAGTTAATTTTTACATGTTTTATGAGTTAATAGTTAGGTATAATTTTTTTAGTAAGTGTAGAAAATTCCTTTAGGAGTTCTAGGCTCCTAGATTAGCATTTAGATCTGTTCAGATGCCAAGAATTTTCTACAGAGATAATCATGTTATCTATAAATAAAGACAACCTTTATGCCAGTTATTTTATTTCACTTATTTTACCTTATTATTTTATCTGACTATATTCACTAACACATTCAGAAAATGTAGAATAGAAGAGCTGAAAGAAACTGATCTTGCCTTGTTTTTGATTGTAGGAGAGAAGTGTCTAGTTGCCTTTTACCATTAAGTAGTGTATTACCTGTTGGTTTTTCACAGATGACCTTTATCAAGTTAAGAGATTTACCCTTGTATTTCTGGTTTACTTCTTTTTTCTTTTACAATGAATGGATGTTGATTCTTTTTTAAAATGGCTTCACCACCTCTTTTGAGATGGGAAATATCATTTGTTTCTGATCTTTAACTATAAATGCTAATTGATTTTCCAAATGTTAAACTAATCTTAAATTCTTGAGCTATATCCACTTGGTCATCATGTATTATCCCTTTTATGTATTACTGGATTTGACTTGCCAAAATTTTGCTAAGGATTTTTATATCTGTGTTCATGATTTTCTACTTCTCTTGTACTATGATTAATTGTCTGGTTTTGATAAAAAGGCAGTGCAGGCCTCAGAACAAATTGAGAAGTGTTCCCTTCTACTTTCTAGAGAGTTCATGTGTCATTGATATGCATTTTCTTCCAAAGATGGAGTTTTCTTTCTAACAAAGTTTTTAACTATAAATTTAATTCCTCTAATACATGTAGTGCCTATTTGTTTATAATTTGTGCTTTGGCAATATGTGTCTTTCAAAGAATTGGTCTAATTTATCTAAGTTGTCCACTTTGCTGCATAGCGTCATTTATAACATTCCCTTCTTGTGCTTTATTATCTGTAAGGTCTGTGGTGATTTTTCTTCTCTTGTTTCTGTATTGATACTTCTGTTGAGAAGAATGTCTATTTTGCGTTTGTTTTGATGGAGTGTTCTATAAATGTTACTAATTCAAGTTATTCACAGAGCGATATCGAAATTTTCTAATATTGGCTTGGTTCCCATAGCTCAGTCGTTAGGGCACTGGCCATATACACTGGGGTTGGTGGGTTCAAACCTGGCCTGGGCCAGCTAAACAACAATGACAGCTTCAACAAAACAAAAAATAGCCGGGTGTTGTGATGGGCACCTGTAGTCCCAGCTACTTGGAATGCTGAGGCAAGAGAATGGCTTAAGCCTAGGAGTTGGAGGTTGCTGTGAGCTGTGATGCCATAGCACTCTATGGGAATGACATAGTGAGACTTTATGTCTCCAAAAAAAAAAAAAAAAAAACAACTTCTAATATCATTTTATATTCATCTATTTCTCTAGCAATGCTGTTAATTTTTGCTTAATGTATTTTAAAGCTCTGATATTAAGTACATAAACACCTAAGATAGTTATACCCTCATGAAGAAATGACACCTTTATTATTACAAAATAAAATCTTATCCTATTCCTTGTTCTGAAGTCTTCTTTGCCAGATATTGATAAAGCTCTCTAGCTTTATTTGGTTTATCATTAGGGTTCTTCTTTTCATCTTTTTATTTTTCACCTATCTGTATCTCTAAAATTGCTTTCTCTAAAATATATATTGGGTCTTTCTCTTTTTCTTTAATATGACAATATCTGTCTTTGATGGAGGTGTTGTGATTTTAAATTCAATGTAGTTTTTTAAGACTGGGTTTAAAGTTTGCCGTCTAGCTGTTTGCCTTAACTTTGCTCTTTCTGTTGTTTCCATTTCCCTTTTTCTCAGTCATCTTTTAGGATAATGGAGTATTTTTTATAATTACATTTTATTTATTTCCTGGCATATTAGCTATGTCTTTTTTTCTATGCGGGGGTTGTAGGATTTATGTTCATCCTGTCTCTGTTCTTTTGCTATACAGTTTACTAAACTCTCCAGGTATATTATTTTTGCTTTCAATACACAATTACTTTTTCAATAAATGTGAAAAATAAGTTACAATTCTTTATAGTAACCTACATATTAATAATTCTTGATCTTCATTTTTTGTGTAAATTTACATTTCTATCAGGTATCATTTTCCTTCATTGTGAAGAAATTCCTTCAATGTGTCATTTAGTTCTGGTCTCCTGGTGATGAATTGTTTCTACTTTTGTTTGGCTGAAAGACTTTTATTTTGCCTTAGTTTTCAAAGATATTTTCATAGGGAATAGAATTCTAAACCAGCTTTCCCCTTTCCTACCATTGTCTTCTGGCTTGCATTATTTCGGAAGAGAACTCTTCTGTAATTCTTTTTTGTTCTGTTATATGTAATTTTCTCACTTGTGGCTCCTTTTAAGAAATTCTCCTTCCACTGATTTTTACCCACTTCTTATGATGTCTGTTGGTTATGTTCTTCATGTTTTTTCTGTCTGGGGTACATTTTTTGGTGTTTTTTCCTCTTCAGTCTTTCATTTTAGATTATTTAATTATTTAAAGATAATCTTAGTATAGTATTTTCAAGTTCACTAATTGCTTTCTCTGTATTGTCTTGTTTACTGTCAGTCACATTTAGCATATTTTTTCTCAGATACTGTATTTTTATACCTAGAGTTTGATATGAGTCTTTGTCTTATAACTATTTCTTTGTCATGTTTATGCTTTTATTTCCTTCTTGAACATATGGTATGTGGTTGTTTTATAGTTTAAAATAGTTATTTTCTTTCTTTGTTTTTGTATTCTACCATACAAAAAATTCCCGGATGTATTCCTACTCATTAAGTTGTATTTTCTTGGCCTGCCTGGTAATTTTTTATTGGATGTAGAGATTGTGAATTTCACTTAGTTCCATGCATGACTTCATTCAGGTTATTTTACCTTTATGAATCTAAGATTAAATTGATGCTGCTGATCACAGCTCTAATTCTTGCATAATGGTTTAGATCCTTGCCAGAATGGAGGTTCCTGTGTGGATGGAGTGAATACTTTTTCCTGTCTCTGCCTCCCGGGCTTCACTGGAGATAAGTGCCAGACAGACATGAATGAGTGTCTGAGTGAACCCTGTAAGAATGGAGGGACCTGCTCTGACTATGTCAACAGTTACACTTGCAAGTGCCAGGCGGGATTTGATGGAGTCCACTGCGAGAACAACATTGATGAGTGCACAGAGAGGTAAGTAGCCAGTGCACAGGCAGTGGCACCTTAGGAAAAAAAGGAGAAAGGGGAGGAAACTTCAGAGCAGAGAGGATTGTGGGGCAGGGATGAGATGTCCACTTGGGTAGCATTCCATAGTCCTCTCCTGTTGCCCAATTCCTGATAGACACAGAGTTAATGAGAAGGTCAAAGGTCAGAGGTTGGCAAGCTTAGTGGAGTGGTTCATCATTTATTTCTTGCTTAGAGACAGAAAGGCCTGTGATTTTATTGTTTTCCCCTTGGCTTGTTCATTTCAGTTAACAATTGATCTAAAAATTCCCATTGTGTTACTACTCTTTTATATAACTTTGGGGAGATAACGTTTCGGGTTTTTTTTAAATTTTTTTATTTTTTGAGACAGAGTCTCATTTTGTGGCCCTCAGTAGAGTGCTGTGGCGTCATAGCTCTTCAAACTCTTGGGCTCAAGTGATTCTCTTGCCTTAGTCTCCTGAGTAGCTGGGATTACAGCTGCTTGCCACCATGCCCAGCTAATTTTTAGAGATGAGGTCTCACTCAGGCTCAGGCTGGTCTCAAGCCTGTGAGTTCAGGCAATCCAGCCTTTTAGTCTTCCCAGAGTGCTAGAACTATAGATGGTTAGTCACCGTGCCATCCTTGTTTCATTTTTTTATATTATATTATGAATATGTTTGTTCTGTTTCTCTTTCATAAAGAAATCTAGAGCAAAAAGGCATTTATTTATCATTTTTCATGTAAGTTAAGTTGACTTAGGGATAAAATGAAATATGATACATGGAAACCACAGGAGTAAAACCTGGAAAACTTCCCTTTCCCTAGGAATCTGGTAGATACAGCCTTTTAAATACTCCCAAGCCTTTTGGTTATAGAAAGGTTGGCACTTGGGGCTTCTGGTGCCCAGTCTAGCTCGTAAAAAAGTAAAATTTACTGAATATAGGATTTTGAGATACTCAAGTGGATTGGTCTCTGTAATATCTTAGATGCCAGAAATCTTGCTTTCCAAACAGCAGGTCAGAGGAACCAGATGCATTGCTGATGCGGCTCTCCCTGTTTTGTTCTTCAGCTCCTGTTTCAATGGTGGCACATGTTCCGATGGAATTAATTCCTTCTCTTGCTTGTGCCCTGTGGGTTTCACTGGTCCCTTCTGCCTCCATGAGATCAATGAATGTAACTCTCATCCATGCCTGAATGAGGGAACCTGTGTTGACGGCCTGGGTACCTACCACTGCACGTGTCCCTTGGGCTACACTGGGAAAAACTGTCAGGTAATTAACTTCCTTCCCATTTGTTCACCTCTCTGGGAGCAGCTGAATCATATACCCATTCATTTCTAGGCAGAATATGCCCCTTTAAAAAGAGAAAATTATGGATCTCAGGAGTATCCTTGAGATAAAGCTTGGTAACTTCTTAATAGTTGGTAGATTCCAAAATGATGACACTGGAAATATATGGATTAACACACATAAGATTTTTATTAGAGGTTGACCAAGAACTTTAGAAAAATAACATGTGGGAAGTAAACACATAGTTATCTTTTACATTAAAAACACCAGAAGAGAGAAAACAATCAAAAATGTTAAAGATCAGATAAAATAACTAAGGGTATAATAATAATAGTTACTATGTATTATAATGTTATAACATCCTAAAGGCAAACTATTTCCGTGTCTTTTAAATTCAAACATATAATATACATTTTCATTATGTTGGGTGGAAGGAGCCCTCCTAAGGCTCTAGTCTAACCTTTGATTTCATGAAGAAGTAACTGAACACTAGGAGGAGCAAAATAACTTTTCCAATTTGCATACCAAACAACATTGCATTTAATTTTATGCTATTTTGCCTCTTTAACAATGATAGAATAACAGAACTCTAAAGCGCATAGGAATAACTTAGCAGGTACACTTGCATAAGGGTTTGGCTGTGTTGGAAACACACATCCACCTCCATGTGTGAGGCAGCTGGTGGCTGAATCTGTAGGTCAAGAGGGTGTTCTTCACTGCACTCCATATTCCTGTAGTGAAGACTGGAGGAGCTGGGGAAGCACTCTTCCTTTCCTCCAGCAAATCATAGGCCGTGCTAGTCCTCTGGCACTCGTTGCCTCACATTTTCCATAAGCCTGATTATCTGTGTTCCTTTTGAAATAAGCTGTTTGAGGTTTATTAATAGGCTTTCCATCCCTTAGCCTGTATTTACTACAGGTGGATTTGGTCAAAGACCCATGTGAATTTTTCACATGTACTCAGCACAGGAAGAATGAATCTACATGACAGTGTTGACTCTCTTTCAGCCCTACAGGGTGGCCACGTATGTAGACATAATTATGTCTAGAGCATTAGGAGTAATGCAGTGTGTTGGGTTTCCTTGAATTCCTTTTTTTTCTAGAGAGACATAGTCTCATTTTGTCACTCTCACTAGAGTGCTGTGGTTTCACAGCTCACAGCAACTTACAGCTCTTGGGCTTAGGTGATTCTCTTGCCTTGGCCTCCCAGGTAGCTAGGACCAGGCACCCACCACAATGCCTGGCTATTTTTTTGTTGCAATTTGGCTGGGGTTGGATTTGAACCCGCCACCCTCGGTATATGGGGCCGGCACCCTACTAACTGAGCCACAGGTGCTGCCCCTCCTTGAATTCTTAAATGTCTGTGGCAAGAACTTTTTAAATAGCAGAGCTAAGGGGAATTAGACCTTAAATAATGCCATTTTGTTCAATGTTATTTTGTTATGATGTCAGTGAGAAAAGACATTGATTCTTGAGTGGTCCCATCATCTGTGTGCAGTTTGCATGCTCTCCACATGTTCGTGTGGGTTTCCTCCATATCCTGGAGATGTACCCACTAGGTGAACTGGTCTAAGTGGTGTGGTGTGACCTGTGATGAGATGGGCTCCACTCTGGCTGCAGCAGCTCTGACCATTTGCACCCCTGAATTAAAATAATGAGATTGAAAATTGAATGAATGAATATGCAAATTATCATAAAATACAAATTTGTAAAGTCTATGATAATCATGGAAATGCACACCAATAAATGATGCAGCATGAAAGTGCTCAGTGAGCTGACCATATTTGTTACTGTTCTTTAACTGTGTGGGTAGGAGGAGGTTCTCCTTAGAATTTTCACTTTGCAAACATTTATTTCTTGAATTAACCCACCACTACTATGACTGCTGTTACACTGATTCACCAGAAATTAGGTAGGTAATTCTCTTTAATTGTTTTTATGAATCTTTCTTAAATGTATGTATAGCTCAAATTTACTTCAATATTTAATATTAGAAGTGTCTATGTCTTTATTTTGAAGTTTGGTGATGATTTTGTGATCAGAATATGCTAGAGAAACTTAAACTCTTGTCTGTATCAATTAGCCTATAGTAAAATTGGTTCCATTACACATCATGGAAACTGTGACTTCACTAACAGTTGTAGTTTCCAAGAATCTGTTAAAGGTGTTACATGTGGACCTACTGTATATAAAAATGATAATGTGTATGTTGGGACATTTGATGTAGTTTAAGGCTTGGGTAAGGGTTCTTTATTTTTGTAATTAGCATTCTTTCCTTCGATTTCTTATAGCACAATGGAATTTCTTCTCCGTTTCCAGTGTTTGGGTTTTGATGTGTGTGCACCTCTGCTTCTGTTTCAGACCCTGGTGAACCTCTGCAGTCGGTCTCCATGTAAAAACAAAGGCACTTGCATTCAGGAAAAAGCAGAGTCTCATTGTCTGTGTCCATCCGGATGGGCTGGTGCTTACTGTGATGTGCCCAATGTCTCCTGTGAGGTGGCAGCCTCCCGCAGAGGTGAGACGGCCATCTCCAGGGAGGGAAGGTGTTACTGTGGGAGGGGAGGGAAGGGCAGAGTAGTGGACAGGGCCCTGGAGAAAGGGCCTGAGACAGAAGGTAAAGGATAAAGGAACATGCTTAGCAATTCCAAAAGAAATCTATTTGAAATGAAACTGACATACTCCACTTTCAGGGCTTTTTTATTTTTAGTACAAATCTGGTACTGAGGGTTGTGAAGAACTAGATGGGAGTGAAGTTTGAAGTGTGTCAGCCAGTTTGGATTTGCTTCCTCATTTGCTGGTTTAACCCAGTATGTTGTGTGCTCTTCTGGTACCTCCTCCTGACTGCGTTTCTAGGTGTGCCTGTTGACCATCTGTGCCAGCACTCGGGCATCTGTATCAGTGCTGGCAGCACACACCACTGCCAGTGCCCCGTGGGCTACACTGGGAGCTACTGCGAAGAGCAGCTGGATGAGTGTGTGTCCAACCCCTGCCAGCATGGAGCCACCTGCAGTGACTTCATTGGTGGATACAGATGTGAGGTGAGGACTCTGAGTGAGCAGAGGGCAGAGGCCTCCCAGGGGATTGCACAGCTGTGCCGAGCACTAGGATGTTGGACTGAGCTGTTGTGTCTCAGTGTTTGCAGTTGATAGATTTTTAGTGTTTACTGATCACTGTTTCTTTCAGCTTCCATGTGCAATAAATTAACATGCCCTGGTAAGATATTTTTATAGACGTCTAGAGCCATCTCCTCCTCAGGCCTGCTTCCAGGATTCAGAGCCAGAAGTCACCTCCAGGGTGCGTTTGGGAGGTCTGCATAGCACAGCGGCCCCTAGCACTTCCCTAGATAGCAACTGAGGGAGGAGAAGGTGCTTTGAGGAGTGTCCCTTAGGTCCATGTCACCTTTGTGTACAGTCACCGATTGGTCAACTACTATCTTTTTAAAAAAAACTAAAAGTGTTGCTCACATTGTTTCCCATAGCACCATGCTAAAGGTTGGTTGTGTGTGTATATTTGAGGAAGTACATGTCTTTAAAGGACATATCACTATCTTCTTAATGTCTGGGCTGATAATTGTTAGAGCAAGATATTAAAAAACACCAGAGACATGGATTTGATACCAGCTCCGACCATTAAGCAGCACTGAGGAAAGCTTTGTGAGAATTTCTACTGTTAGATAAAGGAGTCAAAGATAGCCTCTGTGTGCTGACCCCCTCGGTGGTTTATTTCTTCACATCAGGCTGGGACCCATTAGATCAAAAGCCTACCATGGCCAAACCCAATTTTTTACATATCTGATTGTTTTTTAAAACACCCCAGATAAGCAGGTTTTTAGCATTTAGAGCCTGCCTGCCTTGCATATCTTGCAGGACTGCAGCCAGCACCTTCTAGCCATAGGGTAAATCACAATGGATGAACCACAGGGCTGTAAAGCCTCAGGCCGATGCTCCCCTCCTAGAGTTTGCTTGCTCCCCTCTCAACACTGCCCCCGAGAGGGATCGCCCCCATGTGCAAACATACCAAATGAAGTGTTGCCCAAATAAATCCACCTGACAGAATTTTTTTCTTGATCAGCCCCTAGATCCTTCTAAGCCACTATACCTATCACACAGCCAGCTAGCACCCCATCTTCTGTCTCCCCACACACCCCCATCTCAGTCAGTTTCTCATTCATACATGCAATTTCCCAAACCTGGAGATGGATAAATGCTGTGTCTTCACTACCATCCACATGTACTGCTTGGCTGAGTGAGGGATGAGAACTCATCCCATCCAAAGGAATGTATATTTTAAAGATAGGGAAACCTGTACACAGGAGGAAGGAAAGTTCGCACAGGGATCTGAAATATCTGAAATGTCTGAGATATCTCAGAGAATATTCAGTCCTTGCCTTCCTTTCAAGTGGACTTTTTAGCTGGGAGAGGAATGAGTGAGTGCCAGCAGCTTGCAGCCTGTCCCTGCACAGGATGATTGGCAGAGAGTGATGATTCCAGAGTAACGTACAAGTGAGGAGGGAAGGGTCACAGTAATGTTCCAGATCTCACTTGCTCTCATGGTTTGTTACCAAAGTGGTACAATATTCCTTATCCTTTTTGGTTCCTCCTGGCAGTGTGTCCCAGGATATCAGGGTGTCAACTGCGAGTATGAAGTAGATGAGTGCCAGAATCAGCCTTGCCAGAATGGAGGCACCTGTATTGACCTTGTGAACCATTTCAAGTGCTCCTGCCCACCAGGCACTCGGGGTATGAATTCAGTCTCACCCACGCGCCACATGAGGGTTTTTTAAAAATTAAAGCAGTAAGATTAACTTCATTCCAAGCATATAGTTCTGCATCTTGGTAATTCAAGCCATTTTATTTTCTCATCTCTTGTTAGCTCTGAGGCTCCAGTTTATGTTCTCAGTTTTATCTAGTTTTTTGACTTCTTTTCTTCTGTGAAACACAGCATGTGAATCTAATATAATGTTATAGTAAAATTAGGCTAATCCTCAAGACTAGGAAAAGTAACTAACGGCCTCTTAATAAATAATGCATGGGCTCGGCGCCTGTGGCTCAATCGGCTAAGGCGCCAACCACGTACACCTAAGGTGGTGGGTTCGAATCCCCAGCCCGGGCCTGCCAAACAACGACGATGTCTGCAACCAAAAAATGGCCGGGTGTTGTGGCGGGCGCCTGTGGTCCCAGCTACTTCGGAGGCTGAGGCAGGAGACTCGCTTGAGCCCAGGAATTGGAGGTTGCTATGAGTTGTGATGCCATGGCACTCTACCCAGGGGGATAGCTTGAGGCTCTGTCTCAAAAAAAAAAATAATGTTGAGATCTGTCATATCATTGCTAAACAGACAAAGGGTTACACGCATAGGACAGCACCTATGGCTCAGCAGATACGATGCCAGCCCAATATACCAAGGGTGGCAGGTTCGAACCCAGCACCAACCAGCCAAACTGCAACAAAAGAATAGCCAGGCATTGTGATGGGTGCCTGTAGTCCCAGCTACTTAGGAGCCTGAAGCAAGAGACTTGCTTAAGCCCAAGAGCCGGAGGTTGCTGTGAGCTGTGATGCCACAGCACTCTACCGAGGGTGATAAAGTAAGACTGTCTCCAAAAAAATTTTTTAAAAAGGGCAGTGCCTGTGACTCAAAGGAATAGGGCACCAGCCCCATATACCAGAGGTGGCAGGTTCAAACCCAGCCCCAGCCAAAAACTGCAAAAAAAAAAAAAAAGATTACACAGATAAGCATAAATCTAAAAAGATTAATAACAGACTTACATATGTAACTCTTAAATATGGAAGCATGTCTTTTTATTTCTATAGCCCAGTGGTGGGGCATCTGTGGCCTTCTAAATCCTTAAGTATGGCTTTTTGACTGAATCCAAGTTTTACAGAATAAATCCTTTTAATAAGGTTCTACATCCCTGATATAGCCCATTCTGCTTATCAATTGTTTAAGAGTAATAAATGCTTCAAAGCAAATCAGAAACTTCATCAACGTTGGTTGTCCCAATAATTTCTGGCAAATCTATAAATGATGAACATTTATAGAAAGTCAATGAATAAAACAAATTGTATTTATTTACTGTACCACCTGCTCAATCAGGGAAAGAAGATTTATAATATATATGCTAAGGGTCACCTCTGATTTTCACAATTTAAAACAAGGCCTCCTCAAGTTTATGCTGAATTTCTTTTAATCCTTGAACCAAATTATGTCAAAGTCCTTTCTTCTCCTCACCTCAATCATTGTTATTTATAGACTATATCCTCAAGAACAATTTCTCAACTCTTATTTATCTACCTCTATTCCACACTATTTCAGAAAAGATTTTAAATGGCCATTGCTTTCTCAGTATGTTCTTAGACCCAGCTTAGTTAGACCCAGACCTTTTAATTACTGTTTAAACTACACTGGCAGGGGTGGCACCTGTGGCTCACAGAGTAGGGTGCCAGCCCCATATACCAGAGGTGGTGGGTTCAAACCCAGCTCTGGCCAAAAACAGCTATGACAACAAAAAAGCAATAAAGGTGTCTTTAAAAAAATAAATAAATACAAAAATAAATAAACTACACTGGCATAAAGTCTTTCCTTGCTTGAAAGTTTTCTGCTACTTTACATTTTCTTAACACTTATAGTCAGTAATATCTGACTATACTATATACAACATAATTTTCATAAGTGAGCACATCAAATAAAAATGCCTAAAGTTTACTGACATGACATCACATTTGAAACCCTAATTTTCGGTTCAGTGCCCATAGCTCTGCGGGTAGGGCCCTGGCCACATACACTAAGGCTGGCAGGTTCAAGCCCAGCCTGGGCCTGCTAAATAACAATGACAAATGCAACCAAAAAATAGCCAGGCATTGTGGCAGGTGCCTGCAGTCCCAGTTACTTGGGAGGCTGAGGCAAGAGAATCACTTAAGTCCAAGAGTCTGAGGTTGCTGTGAGCTGTGACGCAACAGCACTCTACTGCCAAGGGTGACATAGTGAGACTCTGTGTCAAAAAAAATAAGAAAGAAATCTTAATTTTCTTTAAACTTAAAATTCATCTTAACTTAAATGTGTCAAATATGAATAATGAATATGCAAGACTCCACTGCGTTCAAAGACAAATCGGACATGATCCTTTCCTTTACAAAGCTCAGAGGTGAGCAAGAAAAGTAAAAATGGGGCGGCGCCTGTGGCTCAAAAGAGTACGGCGCCGGCCCCATATGCCGGAGGTGGCAGGTTCAAACCCAGCCCCAGCCAAAAACTGCAAAAAAGAAAGAAAATTAAAGTAGAAATGTATCCAACTGACAAAAATTAATCTGAGGGAAATTATGCTCAAAAGCACAAAACTAACTGAGCCTAGCACATGGCAGGCACTCAATAAATACTGTTTCAATAATGAAATGAAAGGATCAGGTTCTCCTCCTTGAAAGAGAGAGTGCTGGAGTTGGGCTGACGTGAAGGACAGGGAGATCTTCAACAGGCTAATAATGGGCACAGATTCCTTCAGAGACAGGAAATCACTTACAGAGGAGGACAGAGGGCTAAGGAGAAGGGAAAACGGGGTCGTTTAACAGACATACAGTGTCAGTTTTGCAAGATGAAAAAGTTGACTGTACAATAATGCGAATATACTTAACACAACCATACTGTACATTTTAAACGGTTAAGATGGCAAATATTAGGAGTAGGGCACTGGCCCCATATACTGGAGGTGGTGGGTTCAAACCTGGCCCTGGCCAAAAACTGCAACAACAACAAAAAAAAGATGGTAAATATTATGTGGATTTTACCATAATTTTAAAAATGTAAAGAGTAACGAAATGATAAGCAAGCTAATAAATATAGGGAAAATCAGACAAACTTCAAGGCAACTCAATGTGGCTAAGGCATGGTGATTCAGAGGGCAAAAAGAAGGGTCAAACAGAAAAAGTAAAAGCAATCTGAAAAGAAAAAGCATGGTTAAGAAGACCTAGCAGGGGTGTTCAATCTTTTTTATTTTTTTCTGCTGCGCACTGGAAGAAAAAGTTATCTTGGGCCACACATTAAATACACAAACACCACTAACCAAAGTGGATGCGCAAAAAAAGGTCCAAACATAATTTTTGCAAATTCCAACACCACAGATAAGCAAAACTGGCCTCCAATAATCCACATGCAGCCGTGGACTGCAAGCTGGACACCCCGGTAAAAGCTGTGGCTTAGGCTGCTCAGACTATCGAGATCTCAAGGAGAAATGTTTAGAAATCTGTGAGCAGTGAAATGACATGACTATTTTAGAAAACTAACTTTGGGAGAAATGTGCGGATGGACCCAGAGCACAGGGCCATGGCTGGCAGGACGGAAGACCGACTAGATTTCTAGAAGGCTAAGGAAACCACCCAGGCTGAGGGGAAGCGCTGGCTGCAGGAATGAAAGGAAAAGGAAGCGTGCCGAGAAGCTGTGCCAATGGGAACTGAGGAGACGGCCTGGACTTTTACAAGTACGAGATCACTGATGGCTTTCGGGAGAGTCAGCTAGGGAAAAATAGAGGTTTCAGAGTGAGTAAGAATACGAAGAATATGCAGACAATTCCCTCTCAAGGTTTTTGCAATAAAAAGAGGGGACAGGACACAGACGGTAAGGAAAAGCCAGGAGAAATGACTCGGGGTGTATGTAATCCTAGCACTCTGGGAGGCCAAGGAGCATAGATGGCTTGAGCAGAGGTAGGTTTGTTTTGTTCCATTTTTAGGGCCAGAAGAAATGGAATGTGAGGGGAAGTAATGCAGCCCCTTTTAGGCCTTGGCCGTTTCCCCACACAATCCTCTGGGCTCACGCTTCCGGTCTGCCCACTGAACGCTGAACGGAGGGTGACCTTGGAAACTACTTACTGAAGATCCCACACCCTCTGTCAGTCACGGGAAGGGCCCACTACCATGAGTGAACCGACACAGTGATAAATAAACTTGTACAGAGCCACTGAGAGTTTTTAAAAGGGGGGTGGGAGCTGAGCATGGGTAGGGGCCAAAGGGATTAAGACCCATGAAAAATGGACAACACAGGCATGAAGCCACCCTGCTGTGTATGCTCACAACAAGTCGGAATTCAATTAAAGGTAAAGACGCCAAACAGGATTTAAGCAGAGCAATATTCACACACCATTCCAACTGGAGAGCAGATTCTGGAGTACTATCTTCTATCCTGCTTTCTCCATTTCACTAAATCTCAAAACTGTCTTCCAGAGTCAAACATTATTTTAAATTAACTATTTGAACCACTTTAAAAAGGTCCTATTTTCCCATGCAACTTCTAGTCCGAAATATTCCTGAATTGCCTGCCATCCTATCAAAGTAAGACTACAGAGAAAAGTCAGCAAAGTGAAGAAAATACATGAGGACGTTCAAATTCTCATTCTAAGTGTTCCTGGACTCTCTTCTTCTTCCTAATAAAACATCCCCTAAAGAACACAGGCAAACTTTCTGATAAAAGTATGCTGAGCCATTTGACACAGATATTCAATTTCACGTTAAGAAACTTCCTTTAATAAGAAATCTCCTTTTTGTACCTGTTGGGACTCCAAGGTATGGTGGGAGTCATACTGATGTCTGGAAACAAAACCCCATTGTCCTTGATCCTGTCTAGTGCGTAATGCATTTCACAGAGGGGTAATCGATTCAATTGGAACTGAAGTTCAACCTGAAATGCACGAAAGAAATTTTTCTTAAAAAAGACACCAAAGTAAATATCATTGCTGCAGTTCACTAAAGTAGTTCATAAAGGCAACCATTTGGGGAAACAAGCTAAGAGATTCTTTTAAAGTGTAATCACCTTTGAATAATAACAATTACGAACATTTTCTTTGTTAATCACCAGGTACTGTATCAAGCACTCTGCATGGATTGTCTCATTTAATAGTTCTGATGATTTATATGCTATCATTAGCCTTATTTTATTTATTAAGAAACTGAGGCAGGCCTGGCACAATGGCTCACACCTGAAATCCTAGCACTCTGGGAGACCAAGGTGGGTAAATCACTTCAGGTCAGGAGTTTGAGACCAGCGTGAGCAAAGGGAGACCTGATCTCTACTAAAAATAGAAAAAATACTCTGGTGTTGTGGCAGGTGCCTGTAGTCCCAGCTACTTGGAAGGCTGAGGCAAGAGTTTCTCCTGAGCCTAAGACAATGAGGTTGCTGTGAGCTGTGACGCCAGAGGACAACAAAGTGAGACTGTGCTTAAAAAAAAAAAAAAGAAAGAAAAAAAGAAAAAATCAAGAAAAAACCCAGGCATTTATAAATTACTTAATCTCTAGATAAAGATTATCTGATTCTACCATTCCTAAGAAGAATGTATTTGATAAAATCCAAACATCTGTGAGATATCACATCTTGAGTAATAACCAGCCCTATGACACTGTATCAATTTACTGTGAATGAATAATATGCACCAAGTTTTGTGTCTAAAAAGAAAAAAGACTAGCCTTCCATATGGCAGAATGAAGACCCAATTCGCCTAAAAACTCATGAAGAAAAAGAAAGCAGGAACAGACACAACTGCAGATAAAAGATATCCCAAAATGTAACTTAAGTAGTTTTTTTTCCTCTGCTATTCTATCAACAATTTAAAACTAATCAGAAAGCTCGAACGTGCATAAAACTGGAACATTTAAGATGTTACTTAAAGAATCAATTTTCTCTGAAAGTTACCAGAGGTCCAATTCTCAACCTACCAGTTAAGTTTTCAAAGTCAGTTGCACTTTTATTTATGGTAGGAAAACCGAACCAGAGGAAAGATACCACCGGGCAATGACAGACTCCACAGACAACCACGATTAAACTGTCACCTTCAAGTATACCTGTGTGTCACAATCAGGCCGAAGATTAAGTTCTTCACAGCATTCCCTGGATATCCTTAAAAATATATATTCTTTTGTTTTTTCTTCAATAGTAGCTTCGTAAACCTTCTCTTTGGTTCCCTGGGTCTGTACTAACTTCTCTTTAGGGACTGGTAATAAATAAACGGCATTGACTTTGGTCATCACCAGTCGTCCAGCCAAAGTATCTTCAGAAAGTGTTTCAGTAAGCTTAAAGCGACCAAAAAGTTGTCCATTCTGAGCATACTTTGCACCTCCAGAAACTCCAGTGAGCATGAAGCTTGCCAGAATCTGCAATTGCACTTTAAGGTTGAACCTGAATCAAAAGTAGAAAACTAGTTTGAATATTTCACATCAAAACACAATTAACTAGAAACGTACAACAAAATAAATCAAATACAAACATACCAAAAATTAAAACTTTGTATCAATTCCACTTTGTTGAATTATATATAGTATAAAAACTATATACTATCTTTCTGACTTTGACCCAAGATAGAAACAACAAAACTTTCCTTAATGGAAATAAACTCCCATGCAAGCTACATAAAGACACACATTTAGTTGTGTTGAATAGCACTTCAAAAAAGGCCAGAATATTTCAAATGAAACTAAACATGATTTTTTAATAAAATGAAATATTATGTATTAATTTAAATGAAAGTCTTTTTGAACATACCGTGGGGACAATTAAATCACCTAGAACCAGAAGCAAACACATTACACTGAAACAATTACAGGGGACTTGAAACAGACTGATTTCCAAGGAGATCTTACCAAAATATTTTACCCATAAAGTTTCTCTTTTAGTAATGTTAATAAATAACCTCTAGAATAAATGTTCGTGCGTGGAGGTCTTGTGCAGGAATTATGGGAGGAGTTCAAGCCTGTCATAGTGGACAATGGCTGGTACACTCAAACTTCCGTGTGTTCACGTAAGGGAATGAGCGAGAGTGTGTGTGAAAGAAGAACCGAGAAATAAGATTAATTTACACAGTCAAGAACTATGAGGTGAAAGAAAAACTTAAACTGACAGTTCCTCTCCTCTGCCGTTCTGCACGGTTCTGTAAGAGGGAGACAGGGCAGTGAGGAGTAATGGGGACACTTGGTACTTTTTCTTAGAAGGGTTGTCTTGGACCATTTTGTATTGCTATAACAGAACACCTGGGACTAGGTCATTTATAACAAAGGTTTTTTCCTTAGAGTTCTGTAGACTAGGAAGTACACGAGCGAGGGGCTAGTACCTGGTGGGGGCCTGTATGCTGCACCATCCCACAGCGGAAGGCAGAAGAGCGAGAAAATGCAAGCAAGAGCAGAGGGCTGAACTTGCTTTTGTAAAGCAACAGCCCCCTTTCACAATAATGAGCCCACATCAGCCCATTTATGAGGGGTCAGCCTCACAACCCAACTTTTTTTTTTTTTTTGAGACAGAATGTCACCCTCAGTAGAATGCTGTGGCATCACAGCTCACAGCAACCTCAAACTCCTGGGCTTAAGCAATTCACTTGCCTCAGCCTCCGTAGTAGCTAGGGCTACAGGTGCCCGCCACAATGCCTGGCTATTTTTAGAGACGGGGTCTCACTCTTGCTCAGGCTGGTCTCGAACTCATGAGCTCAGGCAATCCACCTGCCTCAGCCTCCCAAGTGCTGGGATTACAGGCGTGAGCCACAGTGTCCAGCCAACCTAACTGTTTTTTATTGTCCTACCTCTTAATACTGTCCCAGTGGCAACTAAATTTTCAACAAGATTTTTAGAAGGGACATTCAAAACAACAGTCTTCTGTCCCTGGTACCCCCAAACTCATATCCTTCTCACATATAAAATATATTCATCCCATCCCTGTAGTCTTCCAAGTCTTAACTCTTTTGAGCATCAAATCAAAAGTCCAAAGTCTCAACTGAATGGCATACAGATGAGACTCGTGGCTCGATTCATCCTAGGGCAAGTTTCCTCTCCAGCTATGAGCCTGGGAAATGAATTAGTTACAGGCTCCCAAAGTACGACAGTAGGACCATGGACCAGGTGTGGGAACCTGCAGCCTGAAAGGACACGTGTGGTCTTCTACGTACAGTGGTTTGACTGAGACCAAATTTTACAGAGCAAGTCTTTTTATGCTGATTAATATATTTTTTCTCATCTTTTGTATTTTTATTTTTAAAATGGATATACTGCATTAAAATACCAAAGAATAAAATAACTTTCAGTGAAATATTGTGCTCACAGGTTCAAAACCAGCCTGAGCAAGAGTGAGACCCTGTCTCTAAAAACAGCCAGGCGTTGTGGTGGGCACCTATAGTCCCAGCTACTCAGGAGGCTGAGACAAGAGGATTGCTTAAGCCCAAGAGTTTGAGGGTGCTGCGAGCTATGATGTCACAGCACTCTACCCAGGGTGACAAAATGAGACTACCTCAAAAAAATAAAAAATAATAAAAAATAATCCTCCCAGATTGACTGGCACAATTAGAACATTAGTAAGCCACAAGGGCTAAATTGACAGCTGCTCCACTAATGATTTTGTTCTAATTCCCCCGACCTGACTGGGGGAAGGTGGCTCTCTCCTGTAATCATAGCACTCTGGGAGGCCAAGGTGGGAGGTCTGCTTGAGCTCAGGAGTTCCAAACCAGCTGGAGCTACAAGACATCGTCTCTAAAAACAGCCGGGCATTATGATGGGCACCTGTAGACCCAGCTACACGGGAGGCTGAGGCAAGAGAATCGCTTGAGCCCAAGAGTCTGAGGTTGCTATGAGCTACAAGTGCTATGAGCTATGATGCCACAGCACTCTGCTAAGGGTGACAAAATGAGACTCTGTCTCTAAATAAATAAATAATGATGTCCTTGCTTTGTGATACTGCAATATCAACATTAAAGAAACTGAATGTTTATCAGTATGATAACACTCACAAGGACCACAAATATTTTAAATCAGAGGGAGAAGCATGAAAGGTTACTGCAGAACTTAAAGCTTAAATACAAGTAAAGGCAATTCTTTCAAGCAGCAATAAGCCTGGAAACAATGCCACTGAAGCAACTTATAAAGTAGCTTATATGGCCAGGAAAAAGGAAGCCATTCAGTGATGTGGAAATGGTGAAAGACTGCATTGTGGAAGTTGGAGGATGCTTAGACCTCAGTAACATTTCAAACAACTGCCTCTTTCAAGGAGCACTATTACTGACTGGCAGGCTGAATTAGCTGTCAACTTCACAGACAACTTCACACAACACTCCTACACATCATTCAATCGCTTTGGATGAATCAACTGACAACACTCAGTGTGGGTTTTGTATTTCATTCGGGTCATAACAGAAGATTTTCTTTGCTACAAAGAGTTACTCACTTTGGGCACTCCTGTGAACAGAAAGAGGGAAATAGCTATGTTCAACAACGTTCAAGATAAATCTCACTAAGTCAGACTGGACTTGGTAACTTTAGTGAGTGTACGTACAGCTGGGATACTTTCCATGACAGGAAAGCATGATTGGTTGACACAAGGTAAGAGATCCCAGGCTCTCATGTCTTTTCATTGTAACTTGCATCAGCAAAATGTCTGTTTTTCAAGCAGCACTTGGCAACAAGTTATACATATTGTTAACTATTTTTCTGCAAATGCAACATGACATAGTTGGTTTTGTAACATGCTAAAGTTGAAAGACCAGATATTCAGGGCGGATTTGCACGATCAGTTCAAAATGTGTTGCCTAACCTAGGGACAGGCCTTACCCAAAATTTTACCTCTGCAAGAACAGACGTTTAAATTTTATATTTTCTATAGGACCGCTGATAGTTAAATTTTATGAAGAACAAAATCAGCAATGTGAGTTACTGAAAGATGATTCCTACAGGAATGCAGCATTTCCGTGTGCTATGTCAAATGAAAACAGCTTAAATACACCTTTGCAAGGTAAAACTAAGTCTATATGCGCTTTGGAGTACAAAAATAATCCAAGCTTCTTCAAAAGGAAAAAATCCGATCCTTCTTCAAAAGGAAACTTCAGGTGAACATTTTCCCTAGTTAGAAAAGGTCATTGATGAGCAGGATGATACATACGAATCATTTAAAGAATACACAGCTGTTATAGACTATTAACTGGAGAACGATGAAAAGGTCACTAACATTGAGAATCATGACATGGCACTCACATTAGCATTTTAGCCTCACCTAATTGATATCACCACAGCACCTAAAGAACTACAGATGGAATTGACTGAACTCCCAGTTGAGGACATTTTAACATCATCGTTTGATGCTGAAAAAGATCCAACTGAAATGTGGGAAAATGCAGTAGACTGTCCACACCTTCAGCAACACACCCCCAAAATGCTTTCTTGTTTTCCAACCATGTATTGCTGCAAATCTACCTTCTCCTACTGAGCCTAAATCAGGACACACTTAAGGTCACAAGTGACCGGTACCCATCTATAGGATCAGCTGAAACTGCAGACCTCTGTGTGCTGTAACCAAACCTTCAAATGCTTTCAAATAAAAAGCTGATGCAAAAAAAAGTCACTAAAAGGTTAACTTTAAAATTAACAGAGTTTTCATTTTTGGAAATTAAGTCATAATATGATTTTCACAAAATAATGTACATTTTTAAGTATATCTAAATTTATGTAACCTTCCAACATATAAAGGTTCACCACCCCTGAGATAGACATTCCCATTCCCAAAGGGAAAAACAGTTAAGAAGAAAGGGACAACTGGTCCCAAGTAAGTTCAAAACTTAAAAAGCAAAACAGTTCAGCGCCTGTAGCACAGTGGTTACAGCGCCAGCCACATGAACTGAGGCTGGTGGGTTCAAGCCCTGCCTGGGCCAGTTAAACAACAATGACAACTGCAACAACAACAAAAAACACAGCTGGGTGTTGTGGCAGACACCTGTAGTCCCAGCTACTGAGGAGGCTGAGGTAAGAGAATTGCTTAAGCCCAAGAGTTAGAGGTTGCTGTGAACTGTGATGCCATGGCACTCTACCAAGGGCGACATAGTGAGACTCTGTCTCAAAAACAACAACAACAACAAAGGAAAAACAACATTAAGTCTTAAATCTAAAGAATAATGTCCTGTGACTCTGTCCCACGTCCTGGACACCCTGAGGTGGTGGTTGGGCTTAGACCCTAGGCACCCCTACTCTCATGGCTCAGTCTATTCAAAACTGAATTATCATCTAACTTCCTCACTGCGACCCCCAAACCAATCCTCACAGGTATTATACAATGTAAGTTATGGCCCTATCACCCACACAGGTGCCCAAGCCAGAAGCCAAGTCAGCTTTGACCTTGCCTCTCTCATCTACCCTCATGCCTCCATTCTGGTGATCACAGAATCACCAAGCCCTGTTAGTTCCTCTTCCTAATTCATCTGCATTTGAACATTTTAAACTTGAAATACTGTAACAAACTTCTAATATGACTATCTCAAATCTATTCTCCACACCACTATCAGAGGCCCTTTGTAAAATCCACGTGATGGTAAGCAGCTTCCTAGAGCTCTGAGGACCAGACTTGCACAGCTTTGTCCCCTACCCTGCCCCACCACACAAGAGCCCTCCATCACAACTATAATGATCAACTTGCAGCTTTCCCCAAAACTCTGTGCTCTTATTCTCATATCCTCTTCTTTTAGCTAAATACTTCTGTCTTACTTTTTTTCTTTTTAGAGACAGAGTCTCATTTTGTCACCCTGGGTAGAGTGCCATAGCATCACAGCTCACAGCAACCTCCAGCTCTTGGGCTTAGGCAATTCTCTTGCCTCAGCCTCCCAGAGTAGCTGGGACCACAGGTGCCCGCCACAATGCCCAGCTATTTTTGGTTACAGTTTGGCCAAGGCCGGGTTTGAACCCACCACCCTCAGTATATGGGGCTGGCGCCCTACTTGCTGAGCCACAGGAGCCACCCCTTTTCTCTTACTTCTTAACCTAACAAATCTTACCTGTTTTTCAAAATTCAGCCTAAATATCATCAAAAGACCTGATTCCCTCGTTGACGTCCCTCCCCTCTTCCTCCCACAGATGCCTCCCCACAGTGCATTCGTTTATCACAGTGTGATGACATTTTATTATGACCCTGCATTTATGAGTCTGTCTCCCCTCTTGGGAGACAAGAAAATCTATCTTATTTTGCCTTAGAACCAGCAGTGACTAGCCTGCAACCTAACGGTATAGTACTCATTAAACTCTGCTCATTAAATTAACTTTAGATTAGGGTAAGTATCTGATTTTTTTCTAGGCACTATCTTCTTATTCCGAACACTTTACATTATTCCCTAACAAATCCTTGAAATCCTGTAATGCATTTCTCAACTACCTTAAGTGATATATTAAGGTTTCACATGCGGAAACAGTGGCTCACGCCTGTAATCCCAGCACTACGGGAGGCCAAAGCCGGTGGGCTGCATGAGCGCTGGAGTTGGAGACCAGGCTGAGCAAGAGCTAGACTCCATCTCTACTAAAAATAGAAAAACTAGCCTGGTGCAGTGGCACTTGTCTGTAGGCCCAGCTATTTGGGAAGCTGAGGCAGGGAGGAGCTCTTGAGCCCAGCAGTTTAAGGTTGCTGTGAGCTATGATGGCACAGCACTCTACCCAAGGCGACAGAATGAGGTTCTGTCTACAAAAATTTATATATTATAGTAATAATATAACATCATAAAGCATTGTTTAAAAGAACAAAGTTTTTACTCTTATATCTATCCCAAAACACTTTCTCACAACTTAGCAAGCAAGAAAAATTACCCTCAGTTTCAGAGCAACTGAAAATCCTCTTCTGTGATTTGGTTGTGCTTTGCAACAAAACTCTTAAGGTAGCGGCACTGGGGCGGGGGAACCCTAAAAATAATAGTCTTTCCTACAGAAGATTCATCACCTATTCAAAATGTAGACATTATAGACTTTCTAGTAGAAGTCATAGTTACTAATACTTAATTTTTCTAAAAGCTTCACACTGAGAAGCCAGCAGGCACAACGACTCTGGAGCTGGAGACCAGCCTGAGCAAAAGAGCAAGACTCCTTCTCTACTGTGGGTTTGGACACAGCACCACTCAGTTTAATGGACAGAAGAGCTTCAGCTAAAGTCAATTTCTCCTGAAAATGTATCTCTTAGAATCAAACGGATTTCACTTCCAAGTAGAATCATTATTGAACCCACCACATCAACATACAGCTGAGGGTGAGAAAAGTAAACAAGCAAATAAATCTCCAAAGAACTCAAAAACATTTTCTGAAACTTAAATGAAACGAAATGCAGTATTATCCTCACCACATACACACATCTCACACTAAAACTTAGGAAGAAATTGTCCTGTCTGCACTGGTCTGTACAATCACCTCTTTAAAAAAAGGTAAACTGGATTAGTAAATGCAGCCTCAAGCCAAAATACCTTTTGTCTAACCTTGAAAGCCTTCAGTCAACTTTCAAGGAAGAAATACTAAGATGACCATTAACAGGTACATCCTTAACAGTATGACTTCCCTTGATACTTTAGTGACTCATAATATTCTGCTAAAATTGTCCAAGTTCACAAATACCCGGTACATTCTGTGGACTCTGGGAAATATCCTACCAGTCATGTGGGAGGTCTGACTACAACATCACAAAGAGGCCTATTTCAGGGCATAGAAAACACACTTATTACTATCAATACATGTCCAAGTCATTTGGAGAAATGAGTCCATTTAGTCACTCCATTGTTTTCTATCTTTAAACTGTGTCTCAAAGCACAAACATACGTTCTTCACAATTCTAATGTATGCTTGGGCTTGCTCTGATGACTGGCATGATTGACCAAACAAGTCAGATGACCCAATCAGACACACTAGAGCACGGCCCTCAAGGGCCAGAGGCTGTTTTTGTATAGCCCTTGACTCAGAGCAGATTTTACAAAGAAACAAAGAAGAAATGCCACCAAGAGTGTACGGGGTCTAAAGATCTGAACTACCTCCTATCTAGCCCTAATCTACAGCAGAAGTTTACTAAGCCCTGCACTAGATCCCAGTTTAGGGGCTGCATACAGACCTCCCCCAAATCCATTTTTCAAAATATGTTAATTATGTTATTGGTACTTAAAGAATTAGAAATCAAATGTGAATTAAAATTAAATGCAACATTAAAATACACATAAATATTAAGTTCAAGGAAGAAAAAACAAAATAATCCTTTTAAACAACAAATGAAACCAGGTCAAAGACTTCTGAAAACCTTTACAATCTATGTCTGTTATTTGCTCCTTGTCTACCTGCTAACGGATACCCTCTGAAAACTCTAATTACTGATAGGCTTTGTATGTGTGGCAATTCTGTACTGCACTTTCCTAAATTTTACAAGCACAACCAATTTACCAGCCTTAATATCCAAATCTTCCAGAATTCTCTGGCACAGTAACTTTCTACTTGTCACATGTTACACACGCAGCAGGAGAGTCCCATTTCTACGTTTAAGCTCCAAGCCTCCTGCGTTGTTTGCATTCATAGAACATCAAAAGTGATCCTCCTGATTTGTATTTACTTCATAAATACCCATATCTGAGTCAATAACTATAACCTAATTTTAAAGATAAAAAACAGAGAGAACTCCAATGTTCCCATAAAGACTCTGCACTCCCCTACTGCTGCCTTACCACCATCTCTTCCTTCCGTAACTAAGAGTATCTTACACCGTGAGCACCAAGTGTTGTCCCTGATGATGTTTTCATAAAAGGTATATGTGGTCATTGGAGAACATTTAAAACATAATAAAAAAAAAAACAACAGAACATAAAAATCACCTATAATTTCACCAACGGAATACTTTTTTTTGACACTTTTATACAGAAACATTTTTATGTGTATTATATAAATACACAAAATTAGAAGGGCAGGGTGTAAGGTTTCATAACTAGCCTACTATCTCCTTTCATATCAGGAGGATAACATGAGCATCACCACTCTATTAAAAATTCTTCAGGAACGTAATTTCAATGGCTGCTTGTGTGTAACATTCCGTCATACGGCCATATGCAACTTACTCTTCACTGCCCTTTGAAAGACATTCGTGTACAGGCATCTTTGTCTTCACCTCTGATTATCTTCTTCAGGATGGCTGCAGGTTATGTAGAACTACCATATCAAAAGATTCCAACTTTCTTAATCAAACAGCTCTACAGAAGTATCAAACCAACTTAGTTTGCCACCAGTGGCTCCTATCATTTTCAAGACCCTTGGATATTGGCTTAGAAAGCCCTTATGAGGTTCTCTTAGAGTGAACTTTCAATCACTTATTTCTTTTTTTTTTTTTTTGCTCTTTTTGGCCGGGGCTGGGTTTGAACCTACCACCTCCGGCATCTGGGGCTGGCGCCCTACTCCTTTGAGCCACAGGTGCTGCCCGAAACACTTATTTCTTGACCAGTATCTGACCTCCAGCATTTTGTAAGGTTTCTTCTGCTTTCCATTCAGACAAATTTCCATTTTTAAAAGATTATTTTTAATATAATAATCCATAAGCTTTATGGTCTTTACTTGTAAGTTCTAAGGTAATGGAATGATTTATAAACTTTTTTTTTTTTTTTTTTTTTTTGAGACGGAGCCTCAAGCTATCCCCCTGGGTAGAGTGCCATGGCATCACAGCTCATAGCAACCTCCAACTCCTGGGCTCAAGCGAGTCTCCTGCTTCTGCCTCCCAAGTAGCTGGGAC